>CATIWQ010474376.1:0-13388 GCA_949673415.1 Euphorbia schlechtendalii | reverse complement strand
GACTTTTAAGGTAACCATAATTTAATGTTCAATAACAACATGAGAAAACTATAGGAATCAATATTTAAACATAATAATGAAGTCTTGAAAAAAAGTATGACATTTATGAAATGGTAAATTAGTAAATCACCTCATCCGTTTAATTGTTATCTTAAAAACTGTGAATTATTTAAAACGACAATATTTAGTAGATGGAGGGAGAAAATTTTTCCCTCACTAATTTCATAGAAATCAAAAAGTCAAACTTGTATAAAATTCAAAATATATAGTTTATCTCATTACTTCTATTTGGACGGAAAATTTGTATAACTTACAAAAAGAAAAATTATCAAAATTTTGTATATATTTAATTAAATTTAATGACATTTATCTCGTAAGATACAATTAACAAAAATCAAGATTAAATCTTATACAGTGTCCACTTCTTCAGCGTAACTGTCACTTCGTTTGACTTCATAGTTGAACCTCAAAGAAGCAAGCAAAAAATAGATCCGCGAGACAATTAGGTGGTGAAAAAATCAAGAAAATATTTCTAAATCAAAGCAAAAAAACAGATAATAGATCTGCTGGTTCAATAAAATAAATGGAGCCGAAAATACATAGAGAAGCTTGAATTGAACTAAATCAAGATTGAAGGCAATATAGTAGGGATTGAAGAAAACTAAACACATTAAAACTCAATGGACAACAATGAAAGAAGAGATTTTGTAAGTTTAGAGAAATGAAAAGTAAAATTACCTCGGGGATCTAGTGCGAAGGAGTAGTGGAGAGAGAATGTGACGCGAATCGGTGCTCAAATTACTTGCTATATATGGTTGAGTGTGTAAAGTGGAGAGTAAATATGCACTCGTCATTGCTAAGGGGAAAGAGATGACACCGGAAACGAGAATGACATCGCCATCGCCGACTAGACATTCAATGTCGACAAACCAGAAACTCAGGAGGAACTTTAAAAAGAGGACGGCTAAAAAGGGAGAGGGGGGTGTGAGTAATCAGGTTTTTTTAATTTATAGTGACATAATTGATTTCCAAGTGTGCCTCTACCATCAACCTAAACGGTTTAGCAAAAAATCCTTGTTTTGCTATTGGTTTGAAACATCAGATCCTCTTTTGATGTCCACAATATCACAAGCCGCATTTTGAAAATGACTCAAATCACAATGTACTCTTTTAAGTTTACCCTAAAAAATAAATTTAATAATGAAGAGAATATGTATATATACACATTGGCTCATGGAACCCATGTATTTGGACATATATTAAATAAGTACGTGTGATATTTTATTAAATGACTTGAACCAATCATATAAAATTTTTACAGGATGTCAGGCCACTGAGAATCACATAAAAAATAAATATGATTTCACTCATTTAAATAAGGATATATGAGAAATTGTTTGTGTAAAATAAGGTTTGAGGTTTCAAAAAGTTAAAAAAGAAAAGATAAAACATTTTTTTTTTGTTAAGAATAGAAATGCCAACCATTGTATTCAAATAAATTCAAACATTTCAAATTCTCATTTTCTAATCAACGTGGCCATAAAAAAGCTGTAGTGTAATAACTTCGTTTAACTTGGCATCTACTAATAGAAAGTTTTCTAGAACAGTACAAGATCAAAGGTAGGACATAGGATTCACGAGGGTCTCCCATTCTAAAGCATCTCTTACTTTATCGATCAAATAATTCCTCCCATATTTTGTTTAAGGGTGTTTTAGAACTTTTATAAAAATCGATAAAAAATTCCTATTTTTCATAATTTATAATAATAATTTTTTTTTTTTAATTACTAACTTATAAATGCATCCATACTTAATTTCAAGCTTAATTAATATAAAAGTAAATTAAAAATAAATAATTAGTTAATGCAGAATGACAGATAAAAAAATAAAAATAAAAAACCTAGAAAGACACTTCAAAGATTGAAAGAAATAATAAATAAAATGTAGGACATAGTTATGCTTACATACATCTAATAATAATAAAGCATCTCCTACCGAGTCTAGACTCGTTCATAATATTGGACAGGTTGGTCTGTGCTCGAACCAAGTTTCGTCGGACCTTCCTTGTTATTAACCCCAAATGCAACCCACTCTTTAGAATAAAAGGTTCAAATTGAACTTAAAAGGGCATTACTAAGCCCGGCTCAAGAACAACTTGAATCAGAAGTGGATCGACCAAAACAATCGCAAATTGATAACACCGTCTGATTCCATCACAAGACACGTCTAATTAACTATTTTTAATTTAAATCGCAGTATATAATAGCCTTTACACCGACTCGCAGACTAAATTAATTAATTCTGATCACCATTCATATTGGCTTATGAGCATTTCATATTAAATTATTTATTAAGTATTTTAAACAAAAAGAAGTTAATATATAATAATAAATTTATCATTATTTGTTTGGTTGAGTTTGGTTATTTATATGGATCTCAAACCTGATTTATTAAACTCCGCGCTTTTGTAAGTTCAAACTTGCCTTAGTTATAAGGCCGGAGGGAAGGGTTGGGGCGACGAGGCATGTGCTCCACTAATCGCCGAAAAACTATTAACTACAATATAGGTTTAAATACATTATATGTAGTTAATCCCTTAAACACAAAGAGATATGTGTCTTAGTGTCAGAATCTGGGTCAGAATCTTGGTATTGTTTTATTGTCCATTTTTTTTACTTGTTTATTCCTCCTTTCTTTATTATTTTTTTGTGTTACTTTTCCTTTTTATTCCTCTTATCTTTATTATTTTTTTGTGATTCTCTTCTTACTTTAAAATGTGAATTGTTCTGACCAAATAAATTTTTTTTATATTAATTACATATATATTTTCATCTTTTTTGTGTTTTTAGAATTTCATATCTCTACTTCAAAATTTCAGTTTTTATTTATGTTGGTATATATTAATACAATTCCTTAAGTTTTAATTAGTGAAATAATGTGAATCTTTTATTCATGTTTCTCCTTCCATTTTTTTATGTTTTTACTTTAGTACTTCTACTTCCAACATAGGTCATTTAGCAACTACCAAAAATAAAATATGTGAAAAATATTTTGTAATTGATGTACAAATTGAGAGAAATATGAGTTGTAGTATACAAGAATAGTTAGTGTGTGTATTAGTCAATTTCATATCGAATAATATTGTAAAAATTATATATATTAGACAATTCAAGTCACCGTCAACCATTTTTCTCATAAATGTCAACATTTATTAGAATATTCATGTAACATAAGTTTTTAACTAAAATATGTAAAACAAAAATAAATAATGCACTGAATTTCTATAGTTCTACATCTGATGTTCGTCGTAGCAGATTTGTCTTGTTTAAGTGTGCCCCTCTAACTCGAGAATCTTGTTGCTTAGTTCAACTCATAGGAGTGCTACTCTATTAATTAAATAGCAAATTACAGTTTAACATAGAATACTATCCACGAGGATTACACATATAATGACTAAATACGCTGACAGTATTACATGCCAAGCACATACCGTAATCTTATCTAGAAACATTTAAAAAGCTAATTTATCATATATTTATAATCAAATCAATTCAATATTTTTTTACCTAAACTGCAATTAAAAGCATTTTATATAAAATCCTTTATCAAATTTCATTTTTAAATGTAAATCCCCTTCATCTCATTTTAAGTACCGTTTTAGACGAAATTTTGTTGTTCTCATTTTAAGTATTGTTTGTTATGTTTTAACTCTATCTTATAGCTCTACCCATGTTGATAAGAAAAGAGAGTATTTGTTGAATTAAATGTTTTGAATGGATAGAAAAGGTTAATTTAATTATTTTAATATCTAATTAATCATTTCTTAATTGATATGCAATAAAGGACATTTAGAACATCTTTAGTAGCATGTCTATTTCATTATTCACCAAATTAAAATAGATAATCAATTACAAAACAAATCTACATTAGATTGTTCATAATCTCTTTTTTATATGATGCGACACATTTAATATTATACATTGCCCATTACTTCTTATACACATAGACAATAAAATAGAAGTTTGTATCATTAATGTTGGAAATACCCGGTCCGCCCGTGAGCTGGTCAATCGGGTCAAAAGATCCTATCCAATTTAATTATTTAAACTAAATTAAAATGTTATAGAACTTTGAGGAATTAATTACAAATAATTAAAAGGTCGAGGATTTAATGGTAATTAATCAATTTCATTTTACATATATATATGAAATGAACACGGTTAATGGGGAAATTCATCATGAAATTCATAATTCATTATCACTTTCCTTTCCAATTAATTATTTCTCCTGGTTTTTCGTCTCGTGACGGAAATATCGTAAATCAATAATTATCGATCTTAGTCATTGCAGAAGTTGTAAATATACATCCATACTCCGACAAGCCGTAAGATGAATCCAATTCGGCATTCAAGCGGCGTTATTCGATCTTGGGCATACGAAAAAGGTAAGTACCGAATTTGTTTCTGATTTACGTTTTCCATCAATTAATTTTATTAAATAATTAATGAGAGAGTAAATTAATAAATGATTTGTTCAAAAAAAACATACTTCACATTCTAATAGACAAATAATCTATTATGATTCATTTTAAAAATAATAAATATCTTATTTATCTCATCAATTTGTATGTCTATTACATATATCATGTCATTCTTTTAGAATGGGAAGGATGATGCATTTTTTACTCTATCCTTTTAATTTATTAAAAAATATTAATTGTATAGAAAAGTATATATCCTCATCCTTTATTTTTTCTTATCGCATTTCCTATATGGAATTCTGTGTTTCTATTAACATTCTCGCTTATTCTCAACTATCTTTTGGTGTTTCAATTTTTCATTAGCGATTAAGAGTCCACCTATATTAGTTGTTATTCTTTGTTCTATTATTTTAGTTTTCGCTTTTCTTAGCCGCTATTCCTTTCTGTGGTGCTATCATTGTTATTGAAATTAGACCAATACGGCCGGTTGAAAAGGGAACCGACAATGAGCCCGGTTCGGTTGGATAAAAATAACAGTTTTATACAAAATCTTTCGAGACTGGAAAAAATCGATGAGTCAATGAATCAATCAAACTTCAACTTTTTTATTATCATGAAAATTATTTAATTTTGTAATTAATTTTTTGAATTTTTAATGGTAAAAAATTAATTAGTTTAAATTATTACTTGTTTTACTAGAAGAGATATTATTAGCATTTAAATTTTTTAATTATTTTCTTAAAAATCATTAATCATATTAAATGTGTCATAATTGTATTAAGATATTCGTTGAATTATATATTTAAAATTAGCAAGATATAAAATTATATCATTAATTCTTTCTTATATTTAGTTTTAGAAATGTGTTATAATTTTAGTGAGTTATTTATAGTTTTATACCTGATGATTAATGAATTAATGCATAATTATATATATATATATATGTATGTATGTATGTATGTATTCATATAAAAAAGTCAGTAATTCTATATTGATATCAGTTATTTGACACCCATTGACATTATATATGCAATCTCCATCATTCATCTTGTTTTCATCTTATGGTGGAGATTTAACTACCCAAAGATGAATGGTGGAGATTGTAAAGTATAAATGGGTGTCAAACGAGCTGGTGTCAACATAGAATTGTTGAAAAAAATAACATTTGAACCTGATCGAACCAATAAAACCGTGAATGACTTACTTCACCGATTCGATGTCCAATCCGATTTCGATAACATTGGTTGCTACTCACTGACTTATACGCTCTATATCTTATCCCAAAATGAAAGCTCCCAAATTTTTTAGGTCATATTTAGATTTTCCCTCCCCTTAAAAAAGCGTAGTGCTGACGTGTCAATATATTAATAGTGATATTTCAAAATTATTCCATTTATAGATATTTGTCTTAGATTTTTAAAAATTCACTAAATAAGATCTCAGTTCGAGTTTGAGGCTTGTGAATATAGAAAAACTTTATTTGAAGATTCTACCATAGTCCGGTGCGTGATCCAAGTCAGATTTGGATACATTCGGAGTGTACCAGGATAAGAGTCGGCTTCAGGTCGGGCCTAGTTAAACAATGAGTGGCCCAAACCTGACCCAACTTATAAAATATAAAAGTCGGGCTTGAACCGGGCCCTTATGAATAATCAAATCCCAAACAGGCCCACGTGCCTACCAAGTACTCCCTCAATCTCTTAAATATTGTCGTTTTAACTAATTCACAAGTTTTAAGATACTCCCTCTATCTACTAAATATTGACGTTTAAGGGGGATTTTGATTTTGTTTTTTATTGTCATTTTGTATATTCAATGTGTTTTTTCTCTAAATTTTCCATTTAAACCCTTATTAACTTGTTTAGCTTTCAAGATAGTCATATTCGAATTTCCAATAAGAAGATGAGAACACTCTAGGAATCAATATTTAAATACTATAGCAAATTGTTTTTGTTGAACATATTAATGAAGTTTTGAAAATAGAGTAGGACATTGATGAAAGGATAAATTAGTAAATTATCTCATTCGGTTAACCTAGCATTTATTAATTTTATTTGTTATATATTTATATTTTATATTTGCTTATTATTTTAATTTAGTGGTCGAGACACATGTTTGAGTCCACGTTCAGGTGAGGTTGAAGTTTTTTCCAAGTTATTATTATAAGCCCGACAAAAAAAACACTTGACAATAAATTACACTATTTATTACTAGAGAACTAAAGTAAAGAAAATAAACACATTTAGACACATGTATAAAAATTTGCTGTTTTGGTTCTATTTATTTGAGCTACGAATTTAATTAATGAAAATAATTTTATGGAATGTGAACCTAACATAAAAATGATTTTGTAAGTATCGAGCACAACTCATGCTTGAAGTTCAAAATTTAATGATTTGACATAAATTTAGAGTATAAATCTCGTTGGAAATCCTCATTCCGCCTGTGAGTGAGTGAGTCAGGCTTAAGGATCCGACATAATTTAATTAATTGGATTTAATTGGAGTATTAATAAGTGTAAAGACATTATTGCAAATTAGGATTTAAATGTATGTACTTATGTACATGAGCACTAAACAAGGTATTTTACCAATTTTTCCTTAATAAATAGACGGTAGAGGATTCAAATTTTTGTTGATGAAAAATCATGTTCTCTACATCTTTTTCTCTCTCCTAGGATTTTCCTACGATGGAAAATCCCGTTATTGATCTTCTTTGATTGTCAAAGGTTTGAATATATAATTGTTCTCCGACGTATCGTGAGACAATTCCGATTCAGCATACAATTTACATCTTTGATATTGGGCATACAAAAAAAGACATGGTTCAAATCCGTTTCTATTCGATTTTCGTCATATTTAATAAGTAACCGAAGGGATGAGAATACAATTAAATGATCAAAACCATAAATTAGTTTCTAACTTTCCATGCGCTAGGGCCACCTTCTAAAGTAGAGGTTGAGCACCTTAAATGCTTAAAGCTATAATACAACCTTTTATTAGCCATGTTTATTTCTTACATCTTGTATGATTTTTTTCCTGGTGTGTATTTTTTTTTGAGTTTTAGGGACCTAATTCTGGTCCATCTCTTACTAAATGAATTTAACCTTTAATTAATAGAGTTTTGGAAGGAGTGAAAGATTGATTTCTCATCTTCCTCACCCATTATTAATGGATGTACCAAAAATACTAAACTTGATGTAGTAGAGAATCGAAGAACAATGGTAACAATAATTTTATAATCGTAATCTGATGAAATCACAACTGCAACAGAAAGCTGGCTCTTCAAAATCCTTTAGCAATAACAACTACTATACAGTTTAAGAAAATTCTAAAAACTCAAATCTTTATTCATAAAAAACTAATTCAAATCTATTACATATGGTGCCTTCTATAGGCCATTATTGATGATAACAAAATACTTAATTTTAATAAAATTAAATACTATCAAACACAAAATTCTAATTAAACAAAATTACCTAAGCAAAGCAGCTAAATAAGAATAAATTTCGGATTTAAAATAATCCTAATTTACCGGTTTTAAATATGCGATTTTGACTAATTTAAGGTAAGACTCATGGTTAATATTTTTGGAAACCTGTTTTCACCCGAAAAAGTCACCGTCGAAGCTTTCTGACTGAACAACGAATATGAACCAACTTGTTTTATCCCTTTCTATATTATCACCTCATTTTGCATCAAAACCCAATTGGTCTACATGAAGAAATTTGTTGTTCACGCCCAAAAATTATATTGATTTTTTCCACCTCATGTATACTTAATAGTTGTAATGAAATTAGAGGAGATTACAATTACAAACTAGTAAGCCATGAGATTATTAGACATGTGTTAAGATGCTTTTATATATTTCTTGATATAAAATGAACTCTACTTTAAGCCCGCCGACGGTACTTTGTTATTCATATTTATATATTATACAATCATCTAAAATTGTTTGCTATATGTTTTGTGTATTTCGTTTTGTTTCTTAGTTTATTTCTTTCTTTCTTAAAATATTGGAAGAATAAAAAAGCAGCTGGAAAAATAGCTGCATTAATAGATTGAGAGTGAACTAAAGTGGATTAACGTGTATTTGTAAAATGCAAATTACAAATATTAAATTAAACAGAAATGAAAATAAGTTGGAAATAACTAACATTTAGCTAACATAGTTAAATTTCTAGGAATTGCTAATAGGGTGTTCATCGATCTGTTTGATTGATTAACCAAATTGAACTACATACACCGAAAATCCTATAGTTTGAAAATTGTCTATTTTATTTAAGTTTGTGTTTACTAATGCTCATGTATATACATGTTATATATATGCTCACACTATATATATATATATATATATATATATATTATATGTTTACTATACATACATGTTATATAAATGTTATAAATCTATTAGATATTCTTATTTGTCGTTATCCCCTTCACTCAAATTGTTTTAATGCATTTTTATTTACCTGATATATACTTGTTATATATCTGGAATGTAAAAAACGAATTTGAAACAGCTTTTACATAATGACGTAAAACTGAAACTTGAAGGGATTTAATTTATAATTGATAAAAATTTGAGTGGAATTCATATATTGCAACTTGAGCATTTATGTAGCTTCCATGAAAAATATGAACCGAATCTAAAACTGAAATATAAAATAAGTTAACCGAGCAATTTAATTTGGTTGGTTCAACGGTTATTTCGATTATTCATTTTATCATAAAAAATGAAATAGTTTTCAATAATCTAAATTTATTAATTCCATAAAATAAATTAGTAATTTAAAATTAATAAAATGAAATGTATGTTATAATAATTAGCGAAAAAAATGTACAGAGGATGCAGTGGTGAAGTGGTTGTGTAGCACTGGCGGGTAGGATTATTATCGTGTTCATTATTTCTAGAATTATTGCATGGGCGGCGATCACTCAATCAATACTTGAGAATTATTGAATCCTGGTTTAGGACCATTTTTATAGATTCTAATATATATATTTATGTTAATGATTGAGTTCTTAGCTAGTGGTTAAGATGGAAGTTATGAACTTTAAAGATTCCAGATTCAAATCATATCCGAAGCGGGTTGAAGGTTTTTATTTCCATCTATACTATTCCAAATGAAACAAAATTTTTAAAAAATAATATATATCATGTTAAATATATACAACTTATATATATATATATATATATTAAAATAATTATTTTATTCAATTTGTGAGTTTGGTTACATTATTTATTTTTCAATTAAAATAAACCGACTGAAAAATTAAAATAAAATTTTATAAATGAAAAACCGAAAGTATATAAATAAAATTATATAGATACAGTTTACGTCTATAATGTCTCCATCAACAATTAAAATATGAAAACATTATTTAACATACTCACTATTTAAGTGTAAATAGAAAGTATAATTTAGCACAAGCCAAACACAAGGAATTGCAATGGGAAACATCCACAAATTAGTTTTGCTAATCATTTCAATAATGGCAATGGCACAACTCAGAGAAGGGAAAGTAATCAACCTTGAATTCTATCTCCATGATATAAAAGTTGGGGACAACCCGACTACTATTGAGATAGTTCGTTCCAATCAAACTGGAAAATTCGCTACTAAATTCGGTACTTTATTTATGCAAGATGATCCATTAACACAAGGACCTGATAAAAAATCCAAACTAATTGGACGATCTCAAGGTTTTTACGGATTTGCAGGCAAAAGTGAAATCACACTTGTTATGGCATCGACGTTTGTCATTACAAATGGTCCCTATAAAGGTAGTTCTATCAGTGTTTTTGGTAGGAACGTCGCATTTGCTCCTCAACGTGAAATGCCCATCGTCGGTGGAACTGGTGCTTTCCGATTAGCTCGTGGATATGCAGCATTTGAGACACGTCAATTCAATAACGCTACACTGAATGCTATTCTTCACTACAAATTGACTATAGTTATTTGAATCTTATTTGGAATGGTTTTTTTTTATATTACAAGCTATGTAGTGGTTGAAAAAGCAAACTATCCTTCATTTCTACTGTAAAACAAAACAAAATTATTGAATAAAATACTTATATAAATTATGCAGTGATTCTTAATTTCTAATGGCATCGAACATTGCCTTTACATAGTGGCGGAACAATGCCATTGAGGAGGGGCAGAATTTCGTAAAGGAACTATTCTTTTACACTTTAAGAGTTTAAGTGAAAATTTTAGAAAAGTAAATAAAATAATTACATTAAAAGTTATTTAATTGAAAAAAAAAATTACAAAAGCAAACTATACCATATAAGTTCTTACTACTATAGTATTTAAGAATAGATTCAGATAACTAAGTTTATACATTTTTAATAAATTGTAAACTTTTCCTTTTGATTTCAATAAAACTCAATCACTAAATGAATCAAAATAAAAAAAAATTACACCATTTAATTAGAATAAATATAGTTTTATGTAAAATTTAATGATTCGGAGTTGGCAAAGTTATAAATTTTACCAGTTTCAATCTTTTATTTAGTTTTAATGGTTGAATTTAATTTTAATTTTTTAAAAATTCCGTGAGTGATATTAAATCTCAATCGGTAAAATTAAATGGATGTTTGAGATTGAATATATTTACGACTTTATCAACAGTGGTAGCTAAGGTTTCAAACATGAAAATGTGCGTATTGGCTGTAAATTAAATTTTAAATGTAGAGGAGAAGGGGAGAGATTAATTAAACAAAAGCTTATATGCAAAATAGCAAAAAATGCAAAAATAGCAAAATTTTATTTTTTCACTCAGGTGTGTGTGGCTTTGGTGAAGTAAATTGACTCCATCTTCACCAGTTGCCAAGGTAGGCATAATCCGCGTGAACTTATTTCTAAAAGAGATGGATAAAGAAAGAAAAGTATTGAATGAGCTTCACCTTATCTGAGAATATCAGTCGCTTATTTTCATCTTCTTCTACTCTTCATTTGGTGTTAACTCTCTCTATATATCTCACCACTTTCTATCTCTTAAATAATGGGAACCAAATGAAATAAAAAACAAAGAAGTAAGCTAAGGTTTCTCTTTTACAAATCTCAATTTCCAGACTCTTCGTATGTTCAATTGTCTCACCTTTTTTTTTTTTTTTTGGGTTTTAATTTCCCAGCATAGAAGGGGCGGCGACGTTACCTTTTATTTACGAAATAACAGGCATATTAAGGTGGGACTTATAAAATTTTAACGACCAGGGGAGGCGCCACCACCCCCTGGTACTGCCACTGCCTTTACACATGATCCTTATAGAGGTAGTACTATCAATGTTCCTTATAGAGGTAAAGGCCACTGCCTTTACACATGATCCTTATAGAGGTAGTACTATCAATGTTCTTGGTAGGAACATTGCATTCACTCCTTAATGAGAAATGCCCATCAGGAACTGGCGCTTCCGATTATAGCACGCGGATTTGGAGTATTTGACATGCATTAGTGTTGATTACAAGGCTACAAAAATATGACAATAGTTCTGTGAACTTCTCACGAGAAATATTTTGGCTTAATGCATCTTTAGCCTCTTGTTAAAACTCCATTTCTTCCTTTGAGCTTTATAAGTTTCAAATAAACCCTCTAACTTGTAAACAATGCACAAGCTTGTCATCTCATTGTCACATGTCAACTTCTGTTTGTTTTGACTTTTAAAAATACCATTTCCTTAATTTTCTCTCTTCAATTAAATCTTGACAAGTGAGATTGAGAGGATAATTTGGCGAACTTTTTGCAAGTTTGGGAGGTTACTTGGAACTTTTGATTGTTCAAGAGAAAATGATGTTTAAGAACAAGTTCATGAGACTCACAATGCATTCAACTAATATTTTATCATATTAGACTTGTTCTTCGAGCGGGCTCGAACCAAGTTTTAACTAAATCATTCACCTAAGCCCATACTTTAAAACTTCGGGTTTGGGAAAAGTCTGGGCCAGGCTTGTAACCTGACGCAATGACATGAATATTTTTTATAATTTTGTTATCAACCTAAATAGAAAAATTTAATATAAGCAAAATTATTTTTAAATTTTAAATATGATTACATTATTTACATAAAATCTTTTATATTAATTACATTTATTTTATCAACTATACCAGTTTAATAAAAAAATATAAAAATTCAAAATAATTAATTTATATATAAATATATAATAAATAAATATTTATACGTCGGTTGGATTGAATATTTATATAAAAATCAATTTTGACCCACAAAACTTCGAGTTTTGACGGGTTCGAATTCGAGTCAAGTTTTTTAAAAAGTGGGTGTCCAAATCCGACCTATTGAAACAGGTTCGGGCCGACTAGGTGGGTAGCCCACGAACAAGTCTACAAGCCATGTAGTAGCTAAAACAAAGCATAAAAACCATGAGCTTCAAACCGGGCCCGACTAGACCCCTGTAACTAATGAAGGTAGAGAGTTAAGGATCGATGATGAATAGTTCGAATTTTTTTCCACGACGATAAGGCGCTAAAAGATCATACCTTATGTTACATATTTTAGAATGTAAAAATTTGACATAGTAAATAATAAATTGAGCCGCCCTTTCGAACAGTTTTTGCCTTTTAATTACATAATTAAGCTGAATGTATAAGTAAGGATGGCAACGGCCGGATCCGGGCCGGGTCCGGCTTGGACCCGGCCCGGATCCGTTTTCATATATTAGATCCGGATCCGACCGGGGTCCGGCGGGTCCATAATTTACGGATCCAGATCCGCCACGGATCCGGGTCCAAAACGGGTCCAAAGCGGGTCCATGTAATTAACATCAAATTCTTAGTTTCAGCTTCCATACTTGTACATTTCACCTTATTTTAAATAGTTTACATGCTCATTTAATTATGTTCATGCAATTGGATTTACGTGGATATCAAATAATATCAATTATCCA
>CATIWQ010474145.1:0-25288 GCA_949673415.1 Euphorbia schlechtendalii | reverse complement strand
TATACACATACATATTAGTAAGGGTGTGCACAACCGAACTAAAACCGTAAACCAAACCAAAATCAAATAAAAAAAAAAGAACTGAATTCATTTCGGTTGGTTTCGGTTTTAAAATTATAATACTTCGGTTTTCAATCTGGTTTCGATTTTTGTAATAAAAACTGAAGAAAAACCAAACCGATTATATAACCAATAATTTTATTAATTAATTTATATTTGGTTTATATACACAAAAACTAATTTTGTCACTATCCTACTTTCTTATTTTTGACATTCATCTTTTTACCTACATCACCCTCTATTTTAAACGGTACCAATCATCATTATTTATTATTACTACGTTTCATTTTGTATTTATAATTGAAAGATAATAATATCATTTCATTTTGTGTTTCGTTTTTATAAGAATTTACAAGATACAAATGAAATATCAAATATATATAATACGTAACAAGTTAAATCATACATTAGAATTTAAAAAATAAAACTATATCAATACAAAAAATATCAAATTCATCTCATCAAAATAAAAACATTTGAACGTTGCTCTTATAATCCTGAAAACGTAAATATGAATGATGAATTATTTTGTTTGGAATCGAACTGAAACCAAACCGAATATACTTCGGTTCGGTTTCAGTTATTATTTGTCTATCATTTAAGTTTTCGATACCGTTTGGGTTAGGTTCGGTTTTGAATGAAACCGGGTTTTTCTCACCCCTACATATTAGGAAGGGAACCTGTAAAACACACATATATACTAGCATTATATCAGGTATCTACCAGATGGATAAAACTGTTCAATATCTAATGGGAACTTGGTAAGAACCTAGTAAGAATCTTATACTTCATTAAAAGTTTGTTCAATGTGTTAGAAATCTAGTATAAATATGGTATATGACTTATATTTTGTTAAAAGTTTATTAAATCCATTACGTTTATGTTTATACCATGTTTCTAGTATAATTTATAAATATAGTAGCATTCTACCAGATACCTACCTACTATATGTCTCATATTTCATAACCGATGCAAAAATAAAAACTTCATTAGACATTGGCTGATCATATAATAACATATGTAATGTGTATACATATTAAGAAGATTTTCTACAAAATTTAAATACATACCAACATCATACCAGGTTCTACTAGATGGAAAAAACTGTTCGATATCTGGTAGGAACCTTATATTTCATTATCTCTCAAACTGTTTAAACAGTCTTTTAATGAAATATAAGGTTCCTACCAGATTCTGAATAGTTGAAAAAGTTTTAGAACAAATATATCACAATAGATGACATTTCGAAGATAAAAATGAGATGAATAAACATCTTTATAGGAACATGTAAAAAAATAGTTTAAAAATAAATGATAAAATAAAATAAGAAAATATAAAAATACATGGAGATCGTATGGAATGAAATTCCAAACTTTTAAAAGGCCCGTCATTGTTATAAAGAAACATGAAGGGTAGAGGTGTAAATGTGAAACACCTATGCTAAAAATTAATTAAAATAATTAATTTCTATTTTAAATTAGATTAGGAAATTAATAAAAATTCTTAAAAGAAAAATAAAAAGAAATCTTAAAATGAAACTAAGAACCAACAAGATTTACCTTGTATTAAAGATGATAAGAACCTAAATGAAAAAAATTCTTACCATATTTTTTACGTTTAAATGTAAAAATTTTTTATCAGTTCCTCCTATACGAAGAATGTGGTTAGGTATGAGTTTCGAGTATTAATGAATGAAAAAGTTTGTATGACAGTAGGCAAAGAATGTTGGAAACTTTATAAAATTCGATATAATATCACAAGCTCATTAAATGCAATTCTTTGTTAACAATTTGGTTCATTTATTTTGACTTATATGTGTTGAACCCATCTTAAGAGATTGCTCAACAATTTTGAGTTAATGTTTTAGAGAATGTAAAATAGAATGAAACAATTAGTTAAGTTAGTATTGTAGTTAGTTGTTTAGATTAATTTTAGATCAGCCATGCTGAGCTAAATACTTATATAAATAACTAATGCAGTTTGCTGAGTGATATTATACTCAATAGAGGTAAAATATGAAATCACTCAGAGGCAATATATTATTGTAATATATGTTGAGTAACTTAAGTTAACGTTGTGATAACGCTTATGCTTCTAACCCTCGCTTTTGGAAAGAATATTTATTGTTGATGTGTTTCAGGTTTCAAAATATGATCTAGCACCGAAAGCAAACAAGGAATAATTTTGTTGTCCAAGGGAAAAGTTGTCAGCACAAAATGTTGGCCTGTCAACCGTAAAAACTAAGAAAAGTGGAATGTCTTGCCGCATTTCATAATTAGCCACGCCAACTTGTCAACGACATTATCTCAAGCAAATCAAATGAAACCATGTAGTAGTTCATGTCTATCTCTCTCAACACAAAATCAAATTGAAGATTAAGGCTTCGCAATAATTTCATTTACAGTTTAATCTCGTAGATTAACAGTTTTATTTGCACATCAACGACTACAAATCTATTTCACAATGGATTAAAATCTATATCCATTGGGAAGAATCTGAAGATTGCAAGAGAAGCTAAATTGAAGAATAAATGAGATGAAAGACAAGTTTACAATGACTACTTCAATCCTTTCTTATAAAAGAAGGTCGAAGGCTGCACTATAAACTTGGTGATTACACATAGAATTTCCTAAATTGTAAAGCTCTGTTCCAATACACTTAGCATCTAGAAATTCCCAAATCGCAAAGAGCTATTCTTTGTTGTAAGAGATAGCCAGATCACTATATTAGAAAATGAATAGTTCTGTAAGGAGAACCAACACTTCTATATGTTGAGTTCTTCATCATCTCTTTATGAGTGATAACAATATTGAGAAGGATACTCAAATCTTGTTGGGAGAATTATAGCTTGGAAGGTACTTATTGTAATACCCATTGTGAAGGCTTCTCTTCCTAGTTAAAGGAGTTTATAAATAGTGGTTTAAAGCTTGAAGAAGGTATTTGGGGATTGGAGGTAGGAAGAGGCCGAACCAAGATAAATTGCACGATTTATTTTCTTTAACTCCATCTTTGATTTATTTAGTAGTTATTTCATTTAGTACGTATCATACTATATCTGTGTTTTATATTCTACGTGTTTGTTTAGTCAGCCTCGCTGAGTTTAAATTACTCAACATAAGTAAGATAAAATGAAACTTAGCTCGTTTTATCTATTTGATCTATTACTCAGCTTGTCATTCATTCAAGTAGACAAACCTAGCTCCCTTAGAAATCAATTTAAAAAGAGCATAAAAATTATCTATGAAACTAAATTTAGTCATTCACCTTCTCTGACTAAGTGTGTTGTAGCCAACGGGACCAACAAGTGACATTAGAGCAAGTGCTCGACTTAAGATCTCATATCTTGAGTCAAGGTTCCTATGGATTTTAACAACTCTTATGTCTTAGATAGTTCACAGACTCAGCTCCTTAGAGAAGGAATGTCTGTTACCAAACCTCCCATGTTTAATGGCGAACACTACTATTCATTGAAAAATATGATAAAAAATTTCATACAATCTCAAAGAATGATTGCATGGTTAACCATCGAAAGAGGCCCATAAATACCTTTAGTTGAAAGGGATGGTTACAACAAAACCAACTAGTGATCTCACTCTACTAAGAGTGAATGCAACAAACATTAACTACTTACACCATACGCTAGATGTTTCTGAATTCAACAGGATATTATGTTAGGAAACAACACATGAGATATGGAAGAAGCTTGAGGTCACTTATGAGGGGTCTGAAAAGGTAAAAGAGATCCAAGATCAACATGACGATGAAAGAGTATGAGCTATTTTAGAATGAGCATAATAAAAGCATTCAAAGCATGTACATCAATGAGCTAAAAAGACTTGGAAAGAGCTATATTGAAGAAGAAATTATCAAGAAGATTTTGAGAAGTCTCAATAAAGAGTGGGATGCTAAGAAGAGTGCAATTGAAGAAGTTCATGATCTCAAAACTTACAAGTTTGATGAATGGATGAGAATTCTGCTCAATTAAGAAATATCCTTGAAGAAATATGAAGAGGACATCAAGAAGACATGTTAGACATGATGCCTGCCCTATAGGCAATTAGGGCGATATATCTTAATTAGTTATAATGTACAAACGGTTTTGTATTATTATTATTAATAAAGGCATCTTTGTTATTTATCAATGCTTTTATTTATTTATGATCTCACTGGTATAATATATATATGTATTATATATATGTGCATTGATAAGACAAAGTCCATGACTACTTCATAGCATAAAAGTGCGAGGACATAGTGGGAGCTATATGGTGTGAGAACTACACATACGTGTTACTATAAATAGTCTAATATCCCTAGTCATAGTTTCATTGAGATTGAACATCAATGAAGTAGACGGACTAGCATGTGTAGGCTTACTCTTTGGATTAGATCCAAGTAGCCGATCTCACGAGCTGAAGGTGGTACCTTGAGTTAACACATGAATGTATTCGGGTAATACATTGGAGACTGCTATAAGACAAACTCTCGAAAATAACTATATCCATGTGTTGGTATCTTGTCTTATTGCAGTAGCAGTACAAGTATCCTCAAACCTAAGATACTGGTTAGCTTATATAGGAATTGCTGTACTTTGGGTCATACTTATTCATACCCTAGCGATCAGGATGACATAGGTGATTACGGGTATAGTGATAATCACATGTTGGTAAGCTGAGTAGTCAAGATGGGATCCATTGCTCCTGATATAGTGATATAATGGGAGATGTACCTTAGGGCCCCTTGTTGAAGAGACACACTCATAAACCTCTGATCAGAGTATAAGATTGATGGAACGGGTTTTTAATCAATCTTGATACATTATGGCGAGTGGTGTTCTTTGTGAACAAGTCTAATTCTAAGATAGCTACTACTATTACATGAGTTGACACTTAATCCGAGCTTAATAAATTGCATGGTACTTAACCTGATGGAAGGAGTGTATTGTATTGGTTACTATTGCAGAACCAAATCAAGTCACATGCATGTGACGTTTCGAGTATCGAGGGATCATACACCTTTGTTAGAAAGCCCATTTGATCTTCTAGAGTTATCGGGTTCTATATCGGTTTGGAACACTAAGCATAAAGCTTCCCGGATGGGAAGCCAAGTTTAGGTTAACCTCTAGCAGCTCTATACTTTAGGATCCTATGAGATCACACACTTTGGGTCTTTACTAGACTATGTAAAGAACTTATAGACTAGGTCTATGCCGAGAATTTTTTTATCGAATTTGTTGAAAGAATTATTAATTGGTTGGACCGAATTAATAATTAAAGGGAATAAAAGAGAAAATAGGGAAAATTGCATGGAACGAAGCAAGGGAATTTTCCAGTTGCGAGTGGGCCTTAAATGAACATAGGATGTTCGAAGTGGGGCCACTAGCATGTGGGGTAAGCCTATGCATGCTAGTGGGCTGCAGACCCGCAAGCGCTGCTCATGGAAGCGCTTGTGCGGGCCTACCTTGAAAGCCGGCTAGTACTCGCACGCCTGCAAGCCTGTTAGGGTTACCTTGGGGAGGCAGTGCACGGGTCATCTCACGGGTCCTAGGGACCCCATGCAGCTGACCTGATTGTTGGATGGGAATATTCCCATCCCACATTGTTTTTGAGGGGGAGTCTACAACTCCCTCTCTCCCTATAAATAGGGCTCCCCTCTCTCATTATTCCACACTTCATCTCAGCTTTTCTCTCTGAGTTCGACATCCTTTCTTCGTGAGATTTTTTGAGATCCTCCACGAGTTTCTACAAGCGATGAAGAATTCTTTAGAAGGCTCCTTCTATTTTAAAGTGAGCCTTCTCAGTTAATATATTCGGGTTGGTCTTCGAGCAGCCTAGCAGCTGCTGTTTACCAATGGGTTCTACCTCAATGGAGGTTTTAGTCGGTGAAGATCCCCGTGGATCAATTATAGAGGCTATCCTAGTTTAGAGGCTAGTGCCAACGGAGTTCTGCCAAATTGCTATAAGGGAATGCCGCATCCAAATTGAAGAGAGAGGCACACATCAACTAGTAATGTTCTAAACTTAGATGTTAGGGTTTCTTTTATAAGTTTTATAAACCTATTGGCATCTCTGGAATGTTTCAACTTAGACTATATCAATCATGGCATGCTTAAGAGATCCTTTAGAGTTAATTTTAAGTTTTGAAATTCCCCCTTGCAACGTTGCATGTTCAATTACTATCTTAATTAACCAGTAGAACAATGACAAAGAAAATGAATCAAAGGGAATTATTCTGAAAGCTAACTTGTCCAGCGATGAAGATGAAGCTGACTTTGAAGAGGACATGGTGTTGTTGACTATAAGATTCAAGCACTTCATGAAGAATGATGGAAAGTTTAAAAGAATTTTATTTAATGAAAGCTAAGAAGGGAAAAAGATGAAAAGTCCAAGAAAGACTACAACAAAGATATCAAATGGTTTGACTGTAGAGAAAAGGGACACATTTAGTCCAAAAGTCCTAAAGAAAAGAAAGACAAACATAAGAAGTTTGGCAAGAAGGAAGTAACACATGTTGCCTCTTGGAGTGATTTTGACTCTGGAGATTCTTCTTCAAAAGAAGATGCAACTTATTCTGCCAATATCCATGGCAATTGATGATAAGCCCAACGACAACTCAACATCTACTTCAAAGTAAAATCTATTGCTAAATAAGATGATAATGAAGAAAAAGAGGAAAATAACACTAAGGTAACAATGAACCTCCTTTATTCATTGATGAAATTTTTGAGGTACTCTATGATGTAATTAAACTAACTAAAAGTTAGGTAAGAGCAACAAATATATTGTGAGGAGATGTGAGGATATGGAAGATAATAATGCTTCTTTATCCCTTGATATTCACTACCTTTTATATATGGCTGAGTATCATGATGGACTTGACAACATGCTTTCTAAGAAATTATAAGAGCACTTTGCTAAGGTAATAAAAAAAGCATGAAGTATATGTTGGTTAATTAAGGTAGTTAATGAATATGCGAACTTGCACTAGGAATTTCAAAACTAAAGATTAACCTTCAAGGATCTCCTAAGCATGGCATGATTGACATAAATCAATTGAAACATTCTATAGATGCTCATAGGTTTATAAGAGCATTACCAGTTGATGCGTGTCTTCTCCTTTGGTGTGGAAATCCCTTAGAGCAATCGTATAGCACTTCATTAGTACAAGCCTCCAAACTAGGACAGCCTCTATAACAGTCCACATAGACCCCACCAACCAAAACTTCACATAGAGGGAGAGCCTGTTAGTTAACAAGTAGTTGTTAGACCACTCGTAGACTAACTAGAAAATATAACTAAGAAAGCTCTTCCCAAAATACGAATACCCCTTGAAAAGAATACTTGTGAAAGCGGAGAAACTCAAAGAGAATCTGACAAAAACCTCACGAAGAAAAGAAGTCAAAACACAGAAGGAAGGCTGAGCTAAAGTGAGTAAAAAAGGAGGAGGAGAAGGCTATATATAGGGGGAAAGGGTGAAACATGCTCCCCTTTTTAGCAACATGGGATGGGGATTTCCCCATCCCACATGCAGGTTGATCTAGTAGAACTCCAAGCTTACCGGGTCAAACGCGCCAGCACATCCCGCTTAGGCAGGCTATGCGTAGCCTACAAGGCAAGCTCGTATGGGATTGCCTAGTCCCGCAAGCCTTGCTTGCAAGTTGTGCCGGTGCGCCTACACTATAGGCCCACGCAAGCACTACCTAGTGCTTGCGGGCCTGTAGCCCACTAGCATGCACTAGCACATGCCGATGGCCCATTAGCACCCTTTCACTACTCACGAGGCTGCCACACAGGCCCCTACCTACGTATAACCCGTGTTCACAGGGCTCACTCATAATGGGAAAAATTCCCTTGCTCTACAAAAAATATATATTTCCTTAATTCCTCCCTTAATTATTATTTGGTCTAACCAATTAATAATCAATCCAAAATGAGTTTGACTTGCCCCTTTATTCTCGGTATAGACCCTGTCTATAAGTTCTTTATTCAATTTGATGAAGGCCCAATGTGTGTGACCTCATATGATTTTGAAGTATCGAGCCCCCAAAGGTTAACCTAAACTTGGCTTCCCATCCGAGAACTTTAGGCTTGGTGTTCCAGACTGATATGGAATCTGATAATTCTAAACGATCAAATGGGCTTTCTAGCAAAGGCATATGATCCACCGATCCTTGAAATGTCACATACCTGTAATAGTAACCAGTATAATACACTCCTTCCATGAGGTTAAGTACCATCCAATTTATTGAGTTCAAATTAAGTTTTAGCTCATATAATAGCCGTAGCTATCCTGGAATTGAACTTGTTCAGGAAGAACACCACTCACCTTTATGTATCGAGAATGAATATAAACTCATTCTATCAATCTCATACTCTGATCAAAGGTTTATGAATGTGTAACAGCCAAACTCATTCTATATTAGGAGCGATCGATCTCTTCTTGACTACTCGGTTTACGAACAAACAATCATCACTATACCCGCAATCACTCGTATAAACCTGATCACTAGGGTATGAATAAGTATGACAAAAAATATAGAAACTTCGGCATAGGATATCTATTACCTTAGGTTTGAAGATACTCGTACTACTACTGCAGTAAGACATGACACTAACACATGGATATAGCTATTTCTGAGTGTCTATCTTATAGTTGTCTCCAATGTATTACCCGAATACATTCTTGTGTTAACTCAAGGTACCACCTTCAGCTCATGAGATAGGCTTCTTGGATCAAATCTAAGGAGTAAGCCTACACATGCTAGTTTGTTCACTTCATTTATACCCAGTCTCAATGAAACTATGACTAGGGATATTTAGACTTTTCATAGTAACACGTGTGTGCAGTTCTCACTCCACATAGCGCCCATTATATCCTCACACTTTTACGCTATGAAATATTCATGAACTTTGTCTTATTATATCAATGAATATATATACACATACTTAATAGAATATTTATAAATACCAGCAAGATACATCATTCACAAACAATCATTGATATATAAGAAAGGTGCCTTATTATTGATAAACAATAATATGAAATTGTTTGTACATTAGTGATAAATAAATATATATATTGCCATAATTGCCTCTAGGGCATACATCATGTCTAGCAAACTCCCTCTTGCACTAGAGCCACATACCCATGTGTTTCATGCCATACTCGTTAACATGCTAGTCATGCTTAACCTAAGTCAATGGCTTTATTAACCATCCGCTAGATTTTGATCTGTAGGGATGTATTCTAAGCTTATATCCTTGAATGGAATGGTACTTTCTTAGTATGTGTCTGCTTCTCTGACAAGACTGTGGTTCTTTTCCTTAAGCAATAGCCCCATTGTAATCACAAAATACCACCATTGGATTTACAATGCTCGACACCACGTCGAAATCACTAATAAATCCCTTAGCTAGACAACTTGCTTAGCTTTTTCAGAGGCAACTATATACTCAGATTTAGTGGTTGAATCAACAATTGTATCTTGTTTGAAACTTTTCTAAACAACTACCCCTCCATTTAACATAAACACACATCTTAATTAGGAATTGTAATTATCCTTGTTAAATTGAAAACTCATTTCAATGTATCCCTTCACAGGGAGATCACTTTCTCCATAAACTAAAAACATATCCTTAGTCCTTTGTAAGTACTTGAGGATAATTTTAATGGTCATCCAACGCTTCTCACTTGGATTAGATTGAAATCTGCTCATGAAGCTCAAGGCATGTGAGTCATTTGGCTGCGTGCATACCATAACATACATGATGGATCCTATCACCAAAGCATAGGATATTGCATTCATGCGCACTCTCTTCTCTTGTGTTCTGGAACACTCAGATTTAGAAAGGTTAATCTTGTGAGACATGGGAAGGTAACCCTTTCTTGACTGCTCAGGGTTAAATATAGCCAAAACCTTGTATATGTATATACTTTGAGAAAAACCTTGCAGCCTCCTAGATCTATCATTGTAGATCTTTATACCAAGTATAAAACTTTCTTTTCCATGGTCTTTCATGGAGAACTTCTTTGATAATCATGACTTAACTTTTTGAAGAAAAGGAACATCTTAACCTATTAATAATATGTTATGACATATAGTACAAGGAAAATAACTACACTCAGACTAACCTTCTTATATACACATGGCTCATTAGCGTTTGGCACAAAACCAATTTCTTGGATTGTCTTGTCAACCTAATATTCCAACTCCTTGATGGTTGCTTAAGTCCATAGATTAACCTTTGTAACTTGCTTACATACGAGCCATCTTAAGATGTAAAACCTTCAGGTTGTATCATATATACATCCCGATCGAGGTTCTCGTTATGGAACACAATTTTCACATTCATCTATTAGATCTCATAATCATTATGAGTAGTGATGGCAAGGAGTATTATGATAGACTTTAGCATGGCTATAGGTGAAAAGATTTAATTATAGTCAATGCCTTCCTTTTGACTATAACCTTTTGTAACTAGCCTTGCTTTAACATGAGTACATTACCATCGATGTTAGTTTTCTTCTTAAAAACTCACTTGCATCCTATGGGCTTAATCCCACTTGGATCATCAACCAAGTTCCAGACTTGATTTTCATACATGGAGTCAATCTCTGACTTCATGGCTGTAAAACATTTTTTAGACTCTAAGCCTTCCATTGCCTCCTTGTAAGTCTTGGGCTCATCATCTTCCATAAGGAAAATGTGCTTATCATCAGTAAATGAAACCTTCATGTGTTTTAACACTCATTGGACCACACACATTGAAATGTATTATTTCCAAAGTACTCGTAGCACACTAACCCTTTCCTTTCTTTGCCTTTACACGAGGTTCACACACCCCATAGGATTCCCATTCCATTGGGCCCAAGTCACCACATTTGTGTAACTTAGTTAAGCGAGTCTCATTTATATGGCCTAGACAAAAATGCCACAAGTACAAAGATTTCTCATTATCTGTCTTCGTTTTCTTAGTAAAATTCATATTTGGAATTTAAGTTTTAGTATATAGAACATAAATTCCATTCAAACACATTCCACAATCATAAAGAGTATTATCACATTGAATTATTATTGGAAAATAAAATCTCAAATCATTATGTTGCTAAACATGAAACAAAAATAAACGGTAGGAATGTAATAGCAATTGTTCAAAACTAAAACAAGTCCACTAGGCAAATGAAGGCTATATGTCCCTACAGATGTTGCAACAACCCATTCTCCATTTCCAACTCTTAGGTCCATTTCCCTCTTTGCAAGCCTCCTACTATTCCACAACCCCTTCACCGAATTACAGATATGATTACCACAACTAGTATCCAATACCCATGTAGACTCATAAGAAACTATAGAGAAACTCTCAATCATGAACACACATGAATTAGATACCTCACTTGGCTTCTTCTTCACTTGTTAAGAAATCTGATCCTTTCAATCCTTCTTCTAGTGGCCTGACTTGCCACATCAGAAGCAGACATTTGTAGTTCCTTTCTTACTTTTCTTCTTCTTACTGATTTTCTTATTAGAACTCAAACCCTTTCCAAAATGGGACCCACCCTTGGAAGGGTTGGTTTTCTCAACCAAAAGTAAAGCCTTTGGATCCCTTTCGAATATTAGGTTTTACTATTTTCAGTATGTTGACCAACTCGAGTAGTGTAGCATTAATCTTGTTTATATAATAGTTAGTCACAAATTATGAGTAAATATCGGTTAATGAAGCAAGAATGAGATCCACACATAATTCGTGATCCATCACAAAACCTAGTCGAGTCAGCTTCTTTATATAATCTAATAGTTTAAGAGCATGCTGAGGTGTTGAAGTGATAGCTTGTATCTTCATTCTGAATTAGAGTTTTTATGTATCAAATCTCTTGGACCTGGCTTTCTCTGGAAAGAGCTCCCAAAGATGGAGAATCATAGTGTTTAAGTTCATACTCTCATGTTGTTTCTGAAACTCAGAATCCATGGTTACCAACATTATACATGTTATCATTTCACGATCCTTTCTATGCTTCTCCCATGCCTCATGTTCATGTTCATTGGCATTAGCATCAGGTTCATCAAGGAGGGGCTCATTTAAACATATGATATCCTTTTGGATCTGAGGACAATCCTCAATTCCTTGAACTAATCAACAAAGTTCGAACCATTTATTTTTTATCAGGATCTGAGGAATATCCTCATCGCCTTGAACCAATCAGTAAAGTTTGAACCATCTAGTTTATTGTGAAGAAGGTAGAAAAAGTTATGTTTGGATTCATTGTTTAACCTAGATATAAAATTGTTTAGACATTAATATATATACATGGATTTAATATAAGGTCTTTACTTAAATACATATTTCCTACTATTTTATCAGCATTCAAATAACCCCGTCTATTGAATTCAGGAAAACCAGGTTAAACTAATTTTCTTTAGTAGGTAGCATCCATAGCTCATCTATTATGACCCTTGCTATAATAGGTCAATCCATAACAGACAACCATGTTTGAAACTCATACATTTGTATTCCATGCAATTGCTAGTCTATTTGAGTTCTCTTTCTCAAGGTGTGCATACCCAATTGTACTACTTCTCAAGTATGTCTCCAATTAGGCAATAGCTTCAATGGTATGGACAACCAACCCATTTTGGTTAAGGCTTTAACCCATCTAGTCTCATGACCAAACACATGTTAAGGGAAAGCATGTTGTACATGTCCTTATATCCTTTAATAAGGTTTGTATCATGATTTATGATAGGAAGATAATTTAACCCCTTGATATTGTTGTAGGGATTTTATTGGTGTTACTAGTCTCACCCTAGTCTAGGACTTAACGATGGATATGATTATGATGATAATAATTCTGAGCTATTTAGAATTATTAATATAAGGGATCATGCTCAAGATTGGTACATCATAATCATTCCATTATGCCAAGACTCCATATAGCATGCAAAACAAACAAGGTCCATGTTGAAGTTCTTGCACCTATGTCTATATGTTTTAATCTAATAACTTAAACAACGACTATAAAACCATATGCAGAATCCAATTCCCAGACTAGAAATCAACTAAGTCATTAAAGTTTCTTAGGTACACTTGAAAATAATACTGATGGAGATTTCTAGGTAGGAGAGGTGCTCTTAAAGTAAATGAGCAATCAAGTCTAATCCTAGCCAAAATAACCACGAGCACTTCGATTCGTTGTACTATAAAAAAATTATGACTTAAAGATTTCATTCTTTTATTAGAGTGAAGTATTGGATGATAAGCAATTACACATGTGGTAAACCATTGTTAATTTATATGATAATCACCTATACTAAGTTTGAGCAAAACGTTAATCTAGTTATCACATCATTTTCTATAACAAGAATTGAAACCTAAGTCATGCATAGCATACTTTAATCTATTGGTCTGAAACGGCTTAATATAGATAACAGATGGGGGATGAGTTCTTTAATTGGTTCTTTTTATGATTTTATGAAAATTCTTTTCCAAGTTCATTTTTTTAGATACGTGTTGGGTGAAATGAGCTGAGCTGGGTCTAAAAACTATAAACTGCTTAGCTTTGTTGGTACAATTTATCTTCAATTGTTGTTGAGTACTTTACTCAGCTTGGATTGGTTTCTGAAGTGAAACTTGTGAAAATGAGAGAATGATGAATGAGTAGAACGCGATAAAGAAAAGTGACAAAGATTAGAATCTTAACACCTGAGATTTTATCCTTGTTCAACCCCTAGCCTACCTCCAGTCCCAGGATTCCTTTCCTAGCTTTAATCCACTAGTGTTTCTCTTCCTTCCTTAGGCGGAGAAGCCTTTATAGTGGGTAGACACAATTACAGAAAGTACCTTTCTTTCAATCTACCACTCAAACAGAGTTTAGGTACCCTTCCTAAACTGTCACTTAGATTTTCAAATAGAAATAGCGAATAGAGAATTTCAACTTATAAAAATGTCAAATCCTTTATAATGTTAAATCTTAAGTGATATCTCTCTATTACAAATTGATCGAAAAACTTTATGTTTTCTTGATTGCTTGATTTGGAATTTATGAAAGTTCAGAATGTTTGAACAAAGTTTCAGCTCTTTAAGAAATTCGAGGTGATTCACCAAGTTTGAAAGTCTACTTCAGTCTTCTATTTATATTTGAAATTCTTAGAAGTAGCTGTTGCAAACTTCTCATTCTGAATTTGTCTTCAATTTCTCTTCTTTTCAAATGTTTCCAATTACCCATTTGAAACAAATTCCTGGACGTTTAGAGATAGAGATTTTGAATGTTGAGGCGTGAGATTAATCTGTTAATCTAAATGCATCAAAAACTTCTTTAATTTTAGTGCCTTTTCTCCTGAAAAGCATCTTAAGACTATTTTGTTCCTCATAGAACTGTTAAACACATTTGTGCCATTATATTTCTCTAAGTGTCAACATACTTAGCTTTTATAAATAAAAGTTCACTCAGCTTCGATGAGTCTATATCTTGTAAACTATTAATACTAGACTGACTCAACTTTTCTTTCTCTAAGTCATAACTTAATTAATCACTCGGTAAACTATGTTGTTTTCCCTTAAACAAACTCAAGTAAACTTGATTAATTAGGAGTCTACTTAGTACTCAATCAATTTCACTATCCTAGACAATTTGTTATTCCCAAAACATTTAGGTACTATGATCCTCACTATAACCGTAATCACTTGTATCATCCTAATCACCAGGGTATGAATAAGTATGACCCAAAATATAGCAACTCTCGCACATGGTAATCAATATCTCAGGTTTGAGGATACTCGTACTACTAGTACAATAAGATATGACACCAACACATAGATATATTATTTCTATGTGTCTGTCTTATAGCGGTCTCTAATGTATTACACGAATACATTCATGTGTTAACTCAAGGTACAACTTTTAGCTCGTGAGATCAACTACTTGGATTAAATCCAAGGAGTAAGCCTACACATGCTAGTCATTCTGATTCATTGGTGTCTTGTCTCACAGAAACTATGACTAGGGATATTTAGGCTTTCATAATAACAAGTGTGTGTAGTTCTCACTTCGCATAGCTCCCACTATGTCCTCTTACTTTCACGCTATGAATTAGTCACAGACTTTATCTTATTATATCAATGAATATATATACACATACTTATAGCATATATATAAGACCAACAAGATCCATCATTTATAAACAATCATTTATATTTAACAATGGTGCCTTATTATTGATAAACAATAATCCTAAACTGTTTGTACATTAGTGACTAATAAAGATATATCGCCCTAATTACCTCAAGGGAATGAATCATGTCTAACAGTATAAACACAAAATGAAGTAAAGGGGATATAGGTGAATAGAATATTTTAGAACTCCAACATTCAAACTGTATTTTATTGAAGTTTGTTAGACTTGCTACCGTGATAAACAATACTTACTTCCTTTCTAATATTTGTATGAATTGTCTCCTTTGTAAAGCATTGAATTCTTGTAATTAAAGAATTTAATATGAAGAAAAATGATTTAGTTGATAAGTGTTTTGCAAGTACACTACAATAATCTCAAGAATAAGTAGAAATCTACAAAGAGAATGATTTCATCGAGTTTACATATATTCTATCAAAGAACAAAAGATGTCTTTGCTTATATTTCTTAGAATAATGATTATTTCCCTCTAATCTGGCTAAAGTTCACCTTTCAAAGGGGTGAAAAGTTTTGTTGATTCACTCCTTGATGGTTGGTGAAAAGGTTCCCTTTTCAGTTGGTAGTTATGGCAGTTTCGGTGGTTAAAAAGTTAGTTGAGAAGAAATTATCTGCAAGCGTTATTTTGGCATGTCACCATCATGATTTTGTCTTCCAAAACATTTTGTTTCTCAGTTTGCAATGTCACGAGCGCAAGTCTAGGTTACGAGCTTAAGCAGATGGAATTATGATTTCTTTTTCTAACTTGGCTATTTCAAGATTTATTCAAATCACCATCATTTGCCTATGATTTGCATAATTTTCCATACTTGTTACATCAAATACCAATTCCAAGTAATTGTCCTCTCCATTTCACCTAAACATGTAATAGCACAAAAAATAACTACATACCATGTGAAATATTTTAAATGAAAGTAAAATCAATAATAAAATATGTGTTTGTGGAGAAATATATACTAGAATAAGTATTGTTTTGACACTTATCAAACTCCACTCAACCAGACCTCATGTTTGTGAACTACGGATAGTAGGTGGATGTATTGATGGAAGAGGCACATTTTATACAGCCAATTCCTCACGATCAATAACTAGTAAATAGAAGAGCTCAGTTTTAACTTTGATAATGATTATGATGAGGAAGTAATGAAGCACTAGTTGTGATAGGTTGCTAGAAAGCATAATAGATCTCTCAAAACTGATGTTGAGCTTGATGTTATCATAACAAAAGCTTTGATAGTGGATGAATTGATGGGGAGGGTCACTTAACCATGTCTTCCCATCCTTGCATTTGATGAGTTAACTTTACCCAATGATGTTATGTATATTGAAGAGTTTGACAAGATTCAAATTAGTATTTTGCTGATAAGAAATCAACTATCTAGGGAAAGCATGCATAACACAATCAACAAGATGGCTTTAATTCTTACCAGTTTATCAGACACGGCGGAGTAATTCACTAAGGCTTGGGAATCATACCGACTACCAATGCCATAAGTAACATTTTTGTTACCAAAATCAAGGCATCTTTAGATGTTGGCCAAGCTAAGCTGAAAACCATTCGTGATCTTGATGGAGTACAATCCACTCAGTTTCACAACTTTGGAAAGGAGCAATTAGAATTCAAGAAGGAAACAAAGAGATCTTTTTCAGTTCTTTCCAACATAGTTAATGTGCAAGAAAAGGTGATCAACTTAATAACAAACATCTTATCAACATATCCAACATCTTTAGAGAAATTGCCCAAGAAGGTTGATGCTCTAGTTACTGCAATAGTGAATCTACCTGATTTGATAGAGAAAGGTGTTGGGATAAAGTTGCATTAGGTTCTTAGTGAAAGTTGTTCTAACAATGTGCTGAAGCATACTATATTAGAATATAAAGGAGGAAATTTCAAGGAATCTAGAGAAGCTGAGCTTAGCATATGTTCAAGAGGCTATTATTCGAGAAAGTGAACCTAGATTACATTCAAAGATTAACACCCTCCATAACAATCTAGCTTCCTTCTTTCAGTCATGTGAAGAGGACTCTAAGGATATTTGACATACAACTCAAACTATTCATAACATGAATAAAAACCTTCAAGCTATTTTAGAAAATTATTTGAGCCAAAATATCTGGGTATTATAAGAATTATTCATCAGTAGGCATCTGAAAAAAAATTCAGCAAATAGGATAAGTACTAAATGTGCTATTTTATTCCTTCAGTCGTTGGATGCTCAAAGATATTTCTTTATAGAGAAGTTTACAACTTCGAAATGAAATTGCACTAGCTATCTCCAGGATTTTTGAATCCTTCCAACTTACCGTAGAGGAGATCAATAATGTTTTTGATGCCATTATGAAGGACACAATGGCAAAGGGGGAGAAACAAAAGTAAGCTTTGCTAGAAGTTTAGAAGATTCTTCTACCGTAACCTCCCCCTCCTCATTAATCAAAGATTGAAGGCAAGCAACCTATAGTGCCTCCCTCAAAACAAATCGATCAAGATGACCTTACTAAAAGATGAGCAACTCAAGGAGACTTCAAGATTGACAACCATTATAAATGATTAGAATCTTCCATGCTAGTAATTTTTTATGGCTATTAGAATAACTTAGTAAAGGTTTTTATTGTAATCTTATACTAACTATTTATCAATGAAAAAGATCACATGTTTATTTTTCAAGTTAAAATCTCGTTAACTTGATATTAGTTGCAATATATATGTGCTGACTATTTTGTAGACATAAGAAAAAAAGATTAACAAAATCGCTGACTGTTGGAGATTACTAAGGAAGAATTCACTAAGTACGAGGGAGTTTGACTAATCTCAATAGATCTCTCAACATGGGGGAGTCTTTTCATTATCCAAGTAACTTGTTTTATATTTTACGTACTAAAATAACTCTTGCTTTCATATGGCTCACAATTACTAAAAAATGGAAGCGATTATTGAACCCAACTTAAGAGATTTCTTAACAATTTTTAGTTAGTACTACAATTAGTAGTTTAAATTAATTTTAGTCACCCATCTTGAGCTAAATACTTGTATAAATAACTAATGTAGTTTGATGAGTGAAATTATGCTCAATAGAGGTAAAACATGTAATCACTCAGCAATATATTTGGTATTATATGTTTGTTAGTTCGATACAGCTTAAATAACACACTATAGGGGAGGTGAATGTAGTTACTTAATACTCTTTAGGTTTATGAAATTATTTTTCCAAGTTAAGTTTTTAGACTCGTGCTTAGTAACTCTGTGCTGAGTGCTGTTCTAAAAAATATAAACTACTCAGCTTCGCTGACTTAGTTTATCTTCAATCGCTGTTGAGTACTTTACTCAGCTTGGATTTGTTTTTCAAGCTTAACAATGAAATAGAGAGAATGATGAATGATCAAGACACTATAAAGATAAGAGACAAAGGTAAGAAACTTTAACAACTGAGATATATCCTGGTTCGACCCCGTGCCCACCTCCACTTCCCGGATTCCTTTTCAAACATTAATCTACTAGTGTTTCTTTCCTTCTTTAGGCAAAGAAGCCTTTATAATAGGTAGAATGATCATAAAAAGTACATTCATTTTTAACTACCTCTCAAACCATAGTTTAGGTACCCTTCCTAAACCGTCACTCAGATTTAAAATAGAAATGTAAACTAAGGATTTCAACTAATAAGAATAGTTGAATCCTTTTACAATGTTAAATCTAAGGTTTGATTATCTCTATTACAAACTAATTAGGCAATTTGTGTTTGCTTAAAATGCTTAATTTTGAATTTCTGAATGCTGGGAATATTTTGACAGCATTTCAGCTGTTAAGAAACTCGAAGTGATTCACTAAGTTTGAACGCCTGCTTCAGTTTTCTATTTATACTTAAAGGTCTTGGAAGTAGCTATTGTAAACTTCTCATCCTGACTTTGTCTTCAATTTCACTTCTCTTTACAACTTTCAAATTTGTCCATTTGAAAAATATTCTAGGATTTTTAGAGATAGAGAATTCGAACGTTGAAGCTTGAGATAATCTATTAATTCGAATGTGTCAAAAACTTGTTGTTTTCAAGCAATTCCGTTCTAATAGAGAGGCACGCGAGATGCAACATGGATATTTGTGGTTTTTCTAATTACTGACGTTGCAGAGTTGCTCAGAGACATTGAGAAACGGTGCATGTCAGAGGATTCCTTTTATCTTAGACTTTAAAGAGGATTCTCCAACATTCTATACTGATACCTTTTTCATTGTGATGACCACTTGAAATATTTTTCTTTAATTTCAGCGCTCTTTCTCTTGAAAAGTATCAAAGGAATATTTTATCCCCCATAGACAACGCTAAAAGCAAGAATGTCATTTAATTCTCTAAGTGTCAAAAAAGAGCTCAACTTTTACTAAATAGAAGCTACTCACTCAGGTTCACTGAGGCTATATCTTATAAACTATGAATACAAGGCTTAACTTAGCTTTTCTTACTCTAAGCCATAACTTAATTAAACATTCAATGAATAAAGTTGTTTTCCTTTAAACAAACTCAAGAAAAATTGTTTGATTAAGAGTCTACTTGATACTCAATTAATTTCACTATCCTGGAAAGTTTGTTATTTCCAAAACGTTTTAAGTATTGTGAAGTACTATTAACTTGGGTTCAATAATCTCCCCCATTTTGGAATAGATAATAAACTAGGTAGTAGAAGAGATTAATTGAATAAATAGTTTAAAGATATAGAAATACCTGGTAGATGATGTAAGACTCCCCATGCTGAGTGAACTCCTTAGTTAATGTGGACTCCCCCATACTGAGTGGATTCTTTTCAATCAGCTTAACTCCCCCATACTTAGTGGAATTTTCTTCGATTTTGGGGCTTTATCTTACTTCAGCTTTTCTTTAAGGTTGGTCTCTTCATCAATTCCTACAATAATTTATAAGTAGAAATGGCAGACATAAACAACAAATATAAAATTAAGAAGCTCTTAACTTAGAGATAAAACAAAACTTGAATTTTTTTTATTGATGTAAAAGACTTAGGTAGTACACAAATTGTGTTATGCACTAAGTGATTACAATTCATTCCTATTATAAGTTTTGCCTATACTACAACTATCTATGAGACTAAGAGGAAGTTTTCCATTGGTTTTTGGATAGCTGCTTGAAAGGTGCGATTGATGTTGTTGCTGTTGATGCTAAGAATATCTCTGTTGAGGACACTGAGACCTTCTTGGAAGAGAATGCTTATATTTTTTTAATCCTTGTTACAGCTTACACTACTTTCTCCCCCTTTGTTGTCTAGCCTTTCATAATTTAATCAAGTTACAGGTTAAAGGAGTCGATAGCAGCTTGGAAGTCCTCTTGCTTTCCTCTGATGGTTGGAGAAATCTTTAAGTCAAGCAGTTGTTTTCTCTTTAGCGATATGATGTCTTGATTATTAAGTTCTTCAAATAGTACGTGATGAAACTAGGTGTGATGAGCTATCTGATCAAATCCTTGATAAGCAAACTGTTGAAAGCATTGCAGTAGACCTCTGAAATTTGAAGCAGAAAGCGATATCTTCAGCTTGGCTTCTATGTCAATGATCCTTGGACAGAAATTGTTCATGGTTCAAGTAGTGAATTTAATGTCCTTTGAATCATACATCCCAATGGTTATTAGTTGATATATATTCTTTTTCATTACATACAGATGATCCTTGATGGCATTTAGCTTTTTTGCATAGAGAGACCATTTTCTAGGTCAAGTGACCCAGTTAGCTATAGAAATGATTTACCCATCGCTTCGAGGAGAGCATTATGCGCCTTCTTGACTAAACAATTAGTGTTGTCATTAATCACTTTGCAAGCTGAGTAAAACTTCCCATTTAGTGCATCTAGGTCCAACACAGGCTTCTCAACTTTCTTGGAAGTCTCATCAACTATCTTGATTACCCTATCAAACTTCTTGTCATAGCTTACCATCAACTTTGACATGCTCTCCATCTGCTTGCACATTTTATAACCAAGGTCTTTTGTTATAGCGTCTTCCTTGTATAGATAGCTTATTTTGGAGTTAGTGCTCTTCTTTATTTTATCCTGCTCTTCGCCAAACTTGTGAAACTACGTAGCTTGAGTTGCTAGTGTGGCATTCAAGCTACTCATCTACTCTACAGCAATGTTAATACTACCCTTCATCTTTCCTACTACAGTGTTAGCGATAATAGTAGACATGGGGATAGAGGTGACAGCTGCATTGAGCTAAGCTGCAGAATTAGAAAGTTTGGTTAAGATTAAACCCATCTTGTCCACAAGATTTTTGCGCTTTCCTTTGCGAAATGGTTGTGAATTACATACAGGCCTCCTTAAATCTTCTCAAATTCTTCATAGTCGATTGATTCAAAAGGAATGGATGAATGTACATCATACTCCAGAAGCTTTGCCTTTGACTCTGTGGATAAGTCCGTCAATTCCTAAGACATTAGTATACAGCTTACTACTCTATCCAACTAAGCGTCAATCTTATATTGACATGCTTCATCTTACCATGTTGAACTAGATTCTTGGATAAGTCAATTGCACTTTAGTTATCACACATAACTTCAACGCATTTTAACTTTATACCATAATCCTCCAATTACTTCTTGGTCCATAGCAGTTGTGTCACACAACTTCGTACCACCATGTACTCAGCGCAATAGAAGTTTGCTTCTTGCTATACCATGAGACAAGGTATTCTCCAAGGAATGACATCCTGATGTGGTGCTTTTCCTATCGAGCTTGTCTCTTCCATAATCAGAATCCTCTAGGAGTAAATATGAGCTGTTGGGATACCACAGACCTACATCAAAAGAACCTTACAAGTATTGGAGAAGTCCCTTATAGTTGCTAAATTAGATTCGATGGGGTTAGCTTGATAGCATGCATAATAGCACACTGGATATTAAAGGTCAGGCCTACTGGTAGTTAAGTAGAGGAGAGAACCAATAATTTCATTATACATTTTTCTATCTACAGGTTTACCAGCTTCATCCTTACTCAAGATAGTGTTAAATGCTCCATGTCAAACTTCTTGAGAACTTCTTTGGCATACTTTGCTTGGCTGATGAAGATTCCATCTTCACTTTGCTTGATTTAAAGTCCAAGGAAAAAGTTAAGCTCACCCATCATTGACATTTGAAATTCGCTCTTCATTTGCTTGCTGAACTCCTTGCACAGCTTCTCATCAGTTACTCTAAAAACAATATCATCAACATAGATTTGGACTAGTAACACATCTTCTTTTCTTCACTAGATAAACAGAGTTGTATCTTCTTTTCCTCTTTCATTGCCTTTACTCATAAAGAAATTGGTCAGCCTCTCATACCAAGCTCTTGGAGCCTTCTTCAATCCGTAGAGAGCTTTCTTCAATTTGAAGACATGCTCAGAATTCTTCAGATCCTCAAACTGAAGAAAGCTCTCTACGGAATGAAGAACACTGAAGGCTGGCACACATAAACTTCCTCTTGAATGAAGCCATTGAAGAATGCACTCTTAACATCCATTTGAAACAATTTGAAGTTCATATGGGATGTGAAAGCACATAAAATCCTGATTGCTTCAAGTCGAGCTACAGGAGCATAAGTTTCATCATAATCGACGCCTTCTTGTTGATTGTAGCCTTGAGTAAAAAGTCAAGCCTTGTTCCTGACAACAACACCATCTTCATCTAGCATGTTATTGAAAACCCATTTGGTATCGTTAATTGATTTTCCTTTGGGCTTTAGAACTAGATCCCAAACATCATTGCGCTTGAATTGATCTAGCTCCTCTTACATCTTGATCATCCAATAATCATCTCCTTTAGCGTCTTCGAAATTCTTAGGTTTAATCAATGAAATGAGTGTTGGATGGGTCATTATTCTGTTGAGGTGACCTCGTGTCATCACGAGATTATAAACATCATCAACCATACTTTTGAGAGGGTGATTGCGATGAGTATTAATCTCTCTTAAAAGACTAGGATTTACAACGGGAACCTCTATGCTAAGTTGTTGAGGCTGAGCTTGATCTTCTCCTTCATTGAAGTTAATTGAAAGATCTTCGACAGTTTAACTTCCCTAGCTTCTAGTTCTTGTGCTGGGTTTGAAAGCACAGATGGTAACTTTCTGAGTTGATTTTATGTTTGCATTACTCCTTCTTCATTAGATGGACATCTATCTACATTGATAGTTTCATTGAAATCTACATGCATAGACTATGCTAATAAGCTGGTACTCTTGATGCTGGTTAATTAAGGTAATAATTGAACATGCAAACTTGTAAGATGGAATTTCAAAACTTAAACTTAACCCTAAAGGATCTCCTAAGCATTCCATGATTTATATAATCTAAGTTGAAAAGTTCCATGGATGCTCATAGGTTTATTAAACTTAATTTAAGAAACCTAGCATCTAAATTAATAGAATTCCAGTTGTTGCATGCCTTACCTTGGTGCGGCACTCCCTTAGTTCAATTGGACAACACTCCATTAGCACTAGCCACTAAATTAGGTTAACCTTTATGATTGATCCACATGGATCTTCACAAACCAAAACCTCTTGTTGTGGAAGAACTTGTTGGTAAACAGCAGCTGCTAAACCACTCGAAGACCAACCTGAAAATATAACTTAGAAGGCTCTCTTCAAAATATGAATGAGCTTTCAAAATAATTCTTGTGATGATGGAGAAACTCTTGGAGGATCTCAGAAAAAGTTCTCGAAGAAAGATGTTAAAACATAGAAGGAAGGCTGAGCTGAAGTGAGAAACAAAGGAGGAGGAAGAGAAGGCTATATATAGGGAGAAGGGGAGCTAAATGCTCCACTTTTTAGCAATGTGGGATGGGGAAAATCCCCATCACACATGTGAGTCACACACGTAGAGCCCTAGGCTCCGAGGGTTGACCCGCTCGCATAGCCCGCTTGTGCAGGCTTGCCTTATCCCGCAAGCTGGGCTTGCTGGCTATTTCGCAAGCCTAGCTTGCGGGTTGCTGGCAGGTCTTGTGCCTGCCTGCATGCACTGGCCATGTGCCAGCGCATGCTTGTAGCTTGGGGGCAATTTTTGCTAGCGGGGCAGCTGCGTAGGCCCCACCTGCGAACATCCCATGTTTGCATGGCCCACTCGCAAAGGGAAAATTTCTCTTGTGTGAGCACGAGATTTTGTACCAGCTCGCGTGTTCAATGATGAAGGCTTTTCGGGATATTTATCCTCGAATCAAAAAATTTTTGACCGTCTGACGATCTTCAAATGGGAGTCTTCCTCATCTCTGAATTCAAAAGCATTTTTCTATTTTTTTCCTCATTTGATTAAGAAATTAATTAAAAAATATAATAATACATAAAAAAATACAAAAACACCATGGAAAATCGGGTCCAGAGCAGGCCTAGCTGATATTCGGCGAGGCTCGCCAGATTTCTGGTTGCGAGCCTCGCCAGACTCGCTGGCGAGGCTTGCCTAGCCAGGGAGTTTGGCGAGCTCGCCAAACTCTCTGGCGAGCCTCGCCAAAGAGGTTAGCGATCTCGCCAGCCTCTCTAGCGATATCAGAGATCGGGAGGATTATGGATAAATGACTAAATATGGATATTGAAGAATTTGAAATAGAAATATTAACTGGATTATATAGTATAGAAGATTTAAGAAATTTACTAATTGAAGTATTAACTAATGAAAATGTTAATCAAAAGTTTGCACATCATTTATGCATGATAGAATATACAAATGAAAAGTTTCATCAAAACATAAACTGGATGATAAAAGAATTAAATAATCATTTGGCTACTATACACCAAGAAGAAATACCCGAAATATTAGAAATCATAGACAAAGATTCAAGATTTCAATGTCTAATAGAAGAAGTAACAAATAAAATAACAGTATTTGAAAAAATAAGAGATGCTTTAAAAAGTATAATAGAAAGAAATTAAAATGGAAAAATTAATACAATGTTTTGAAAATATAGCAAATAAGTCATTAATCTATAATAGAGATATTAATCAACATATTATAAGTTGTAAAAATGCTATACAAATAATAAGAATAAAAGATAAAGAACTAAAAGAAATACATGAAGAATTAAATTTAAGAGAAA
>CATIWQ010474118.1:0-11581 GCA_949673415.1 Euphorbia schlechtendalii | reverse complement strand
ACTTTTATTGATAAGTACTTTGCAATTACACTCATACAACAATTACTCGAATATGTGGAGAAATCTAGTGATCGAAATAAGAATCGAATCACTTATATGTTTTTCTCTCTAACACTTTGAACTTAATGAAATCTATATCTTTCACTCTTTATCTATGTCATACATTACACCATCTGCACACTACTACCATTGCATGAAAATGGTTAGATTTAACCCTATTTATAGAGTGCAAAGGGTTGCGTTTATCTAAAAGAAGAGTCGTGTCCTTTGGTGAAGGGTTGCACCATCTTCAATGTGATTGGATGCAAGAATTCATTCTTATCATCAATGGATAGACACCTTTTTGTGGCTTCATTATCCTTAAAAGGTGTCTTTTCGTTTGATAGTTAATGGCGGTTGATCATTCTTATCCGGTTGTTGGAAGTTGAGAAGAGTTATCCAAAACCATCACAAGTCACGAGAGTGATATACATGTTGCAATCGTGAATATAAGTTGGTAACTTTCTACTTGTGAAGAATGATAAGTTGCGATCACGATAGATAGTCATGGGCGTGATTTGTTCAATAGTGAATAGGAATCACGATCGTGACATATGCTTTTCTTCATGGTTCTTCTTTGCAACTTTGCCGATCTTTGACAACTTCGTTCCTAAGCCAATTCCTTGCATTCCACGCATCTTTTTGCACCTTTTTCATTCTTTTTGTATAGAATTCCATCTTTGATCATTTCACTCCCAAAATTAACCTAGTTTCTGCACTTGCATAAAAAATAACCACATACCACGTGAAATCTTTTATATGAAGTATAAAATGACTCTAAACCATATTATTTTATGATTGAAAATACCAAGATAATCAGTATAATTATACACTTATCACACCCCCACACTTAACTTTTTCTTTGTCCTCAAGGTAAACAGAACAAAAGTGTATAAAATAGTAATTCAAGCTCATACCTCATTTGACGAAAGACTATCGTAGTGAGTACCACATTCCCACATTGCATATGGTTCAATTAAAGTATACGAAATTTCCCACAAATTAGTAATGTGCAATTTATATAGTCCAATTGCATACCTTTGCTCTTTAAAGGAGGGCCAATCGAATTGCGTCTTCATATAAGAGTTATATGCTTGCTCGAATATTTCCTTCTCTTAAGTATAGTATAAAGTATAAAGGACAAAGGGAGCACACTTTGAAAAGATTGACCTCAAGGCATTTTTAGGTAACCTAGGATGTTAAACATTTTTAGTGGTTGCATTTTGTGCTCCATACCACTCTCCCTTGTTTTTAGTGGTTGCATTTTATACTCCATACCACTTTCTCTCATTTTTTTTCTTTTCAAGCATATGTTTTTGAAGTATAGATTTGTACTTTGCACCCATTTTTTGTGCTATGCCACTTTTCTTTTTTCACTCATTGAATGGTTGTAGTTTCTGCTCCGTACCATTCCTCACCTTTTGCATAACTCATTGGTTATCCTCTCTTTCTTTTGATTTTTTCTTTCAATACCCTCATCCTTTATTGATCACTTTCAAAGTATTATGGCTATAGTTTCCCAACACATAAACACACTCAATACTTATAGGACATATTCGAGAATAGCATATAAAACTCATAGTAAGAACACTACTAGATATTACTCCACTACTAACTTATCGGTAGCATTAAACTAAAACTATACAACTTATACTAATTCATGTTGCTTTGAAATATATATCTAAACTTACTTGGAATGTTGCTTTTGAATGTTACTCACAACTCATCCTTGCCAAATGCTACGCCAAAAGCGCTCACATTCTCAACGTGCACTCATACTCGAAACAACTTGTTTGAAATATGCACTAATATCAAACTTGTAATACCTAACACTCATAATAATCTTAGAACATATGTTAGTATAGTATAGGTATGGATAAGGTATAAATAACACAAAATCAAGAAAAATTTTCATATTTTTTCAACTTTTTAATTTATTTGATTTTTTTGGATTTTTGAGATTTTAACAATTGTCCCCCTACACTAAAGAACACAATGTCCTCATTATGAGAGACTTAATGAAAAATAAAAAAACGAAATAAAACACAGACTAACAAATAAACACTAAACAAACAAAATAAAATAAACAATACAAATCCTAAACCTAAATAGATACAGATAATCATTTGGAAAGGATCGACTCGGTCAACAAGTCAATCTTATAATAAGATTCCTGTAAATTCTCTCAACGTCAAACATCAATGTATGAATCTTGTCATTTTTTTATGAATTGAGATTTGTGCTTCCATAAGTTCGTTCAACCTTCTCCAGAGTTTGGTTGCATTATGCTTTTCTTCCCTTCCCTTTTCCCTTTCTCTTCTTCTATCTGCATCCACTGTCTCATCCCATGATTTCCAACCATGAGTGATCCTATCTTCTTCAATGCACTTTTTCAGAAATCCATACTTAAAGAATACGTCCGTGTTTAATTCCGGAATCTCGTCTTCATCAGTAAAGACTTTAGTGGAATAAGGCATTCATCTAATTTGTCCCAACAAATTCGCCATCGTACAACACCCGTATTCTATTACTTCGGGATTTTAGGTGGCAGACATATGTGTCTCCATCATTATTCTCAAAACATCAACAGGCGTGCCATTCTAAATAGCTTCCATTATAGACAATTCTTCAATAATGACAATATCGAACACTTAAATAGAAGTGCAAGGCGAGCAAACAAGGATCTCGAATCCACCGGCTATAGGCAGATGATTGTTTAAACTCAGTCTGGCTGATCAAGCGGTTCCATGTGGGTAGAGGATCCCATCCAGGTAGTATCTTATTGTAGCAATCCATTGGGAATCCCATATACTTGTTAAGCACCTTTCTTATCTACTTGTACTCCTTTCCTTGATGACGATAAATTATGCAGTCCTTTTTATCGTTCTTCCATGCCAATATTACCAACATCTCTATGCAGTTCTCAACATTATTCCCCAGGGTCATGTTTGAATAAATGACAAAGTTCAGAACTCTGAGATAGGACATCACTCTGTCATAAACCCTAAGTTTAATGAAATTGTTCCTATTATAGGAACTCTTAAATTCAGCATTCTTAATCATCTCATAGTGATCTCCTTCTTCACGAGGGTAGATAGGGAATGGTGCTTCACACCATTCTTGAAGGTTTGACGGAGGAACCAAATTGGATTTATTTGTTAGAACCATGTTGAATTGAAAAGAATATTGAAGGAATGAAATGGTTTCAGATTTGGGAAATTGTTGATTGAAAAATATAAGAATTTTAGATTTTCAGAAGTGAGAACTGATGTACAATCGCACATTAATTTATAAAGTTTGGAAAAATAACTGTTGAATAACTGCTAAACTGTTGTAGTTTTCATACAAGTCACGATCATGACTTACGAGAATTGAGAAACAGAAAGTTTTGTATAGGGATTCATGAGTGTGATATGGAGTCGCGAAAGTGAATAGACAAAAGAAAATCGTCTATTTTTCGAGAATTCAGATGTAATAATATGACTTATCACCTCCAAGATGATTATTTCATATACTTTTTCACATCCAAGTTAGGATAGACAAATTATACAGTTCAGGAAAGAAATAAATAGATATAATTAGAAAATGTATCATACTCTTCAAGTATTTGATCTTAAAAAACGCACTTGCCTTACCCGAAAATTTGATCTCTATAACGCACTTGCCTTCCCCGGTAACGGTGCAAAATACTTGTTCACCACTTTTCTACTAATAATATAAAAGTTCTAAATATGAACAAGTGTTGTTAGTACCGCTTATTAAATAGAAAAATGATGATAACTGCAAGTATACAATTGCGATGTAGTTTTAAAAGATATCGATCCCACAAGGAAGGAATTCGGTTCTAAGGATCAATTAGAGTTACGAGATGAAAGAAAATAAAATTAGTTGAAGGTTTTGAATGGTAAACTGATGAATAGACAGATGCATGAATATATTAGAGAAGATGCAAAGTATATAGATATTCCCTAAGAACAAGTATAGTAGAGTAAATTATGCAAAAAATCAAGAATGTTTTATGCACTAGTTAACTTCAACAAACACGATTTTAGTCACCCAAATATCCTATGTTATACACGTTACACCATATGCACACTGCTACCATTACATGAAAATGGTTGGATTTAACCCTATCTATAGAGTGCGAAGGGTTGCGTTTATCCAAACGAAGAGTCGTGTCCATTGGTGAAGGGTTGCATCATCTTAAATGTGATTAGATGCAAGAATTCATTCTTATCAACAATGGATAAGCACCTTTTCGTAGCTTCATTATCCCCCAAAGGTGTCTTTTCATTTGACGGTTGATGGCGGTTAATAATTCTTAACCGGTAGTTGGAAGTTAAGAACAGTCATCCAAAACCGTCACAAGTCACAAGCGTGATATACATGTCACGATCGTGAATATAAGTTAATAACTTTCTGCTTGTGAAGAATGACAAGCCATGATCGTGATAGACAGTCGCGAGCGTGATTTGTCCAATCGCGAATAGGAATCACGATCGTGACATGTGCTTTTCTCCATAATTCTTCTTTGCAACTTTGCCAATCTTTGACAACTTTGATCCTAAGCCAATTCCTTGCATTCCATGCATCTTTTTGCTCATTTTTTACTCTTTTTGCGTAGAATTCCATATTTAATTATTTCACTCCCAAGATTCACCTAGTTTCTGCATTTGCATAAAAAACAACTACATACCACGTGAAATCTTTTATATGAAGTATAAAATGACTCTAAACCATATCATTTTATGATTGAAAATATCAAGATAATAAGTGTAACTATACACTTATCACTTATGTAAAGAGGACTTGTCTTAATCAGCTTCTCTTGCAGAGTTGGTTTATATTGATTCCTGCAAAACCGAGTTATGCAAATATTCAATTAAATGCCAAGTTAAGAAGATCTTAACTTTTGAACAAAAGTTGTAAATTTCATAAAAAAAACTTAGTTTGTACTCAATATGTGTCTTATACTAAGTTTTACATTTAAGTGTTATTACAATAATTGCAAATAAGCTAATATATTTTTTTCTTTGTTATTACTACTTTGGTCTTGAAGGAAAGGAGGATTTGTAGTTGTAGGATTTCTGCCTTGCATCTGTGACTACTTTCTCCCCCTTTGTTATATTCTCCTAGACAAGCTTATTGAGATAATTAAAGGAGTCCAAAGCTTTGGAAAACATCTCTTGCTTCTCTAATAAGACCGGATCAATCACTTCTTTTAGCTGCTCTTTTCAAAATTGGAGAGATACTCCTGTTGATCAAGTTCAGAGAACATCAAATGATGAGTCCAGGTAAAATGCACTATTAAATCCACAAAATTTAGGAAAACTATTAAAAACATTATAGCAATCCACAAAATTTTCCTTCTGATAATGATATTTTCATATGCTCTTCCATATCAATAATCCTTGGTGTTAGTGCTTCAAGATTTCTTACAATGTAATTAATGTCCTTTGCGTCTTCTATACTAGTATCCATGAGCGAGATGATCTATCGGTAAGATAATTGGCAAGTCAATAGTAGCCATTAGAAGCCTACAATAATCCTCATTCATGGGACATAACTCTTGCTTTCCAAAGAGGAAAACACTATTGACTAGGTTCCAGAACATGATAGCGGCACTAATTAGGTCACGTTGGATGAATACGAGAATACTCCTACATGTTGCGCAAACCGCAACGCTCAAACTTAGCCCAATCATTGGCCTTCTTGAGATAGATGTTCAACTCATGGAAAAACCTTACATTAAGATCCATGATGATTTTGAGAAGAAAATAAAAGAGTATGAGAATGTTAGCAGTTTGTTATGCGTAGTTTACAGGGTAACATAACAATACTGGTTAGTAGCTATCTCATGAGAGGTAATTTGTAACCATTCTAACCTATGTCAATAGTGATTTCACGAGGGGTAACTTGTGAGCACGCGATTTCGATCCTTCTCACGAAGCGATGATGAATGTTTGTTTTCACTTTCTCTTCGATCTTTTACGAGTTCATAAAGGGACTAGATGGTATCGAGTAAAGTTCTTTCGACCTTTCCACTCTTTTTCCCAATTAGAAAATAAACCAAAAGGCTAAAAAAATCCTTTCATTCCTCCTTTTGGGCTTGACGGTGGACTGCCTTGCTCTGTAGCAGTCTACTAAGCAGACCACCCCTGAGAATTAGACAGGCGAAAGCCTAACCAATGAGGTCACCCCCAACAAGTAGGTCGATGCCTGTCCCCAACAATTTTTATCTTACTCTCCCATTTTGCCCATCCTTTTTTAACTGAATTTCAGAGAATAAAAGGACATGAAGCTAGGTTTAGGGGATAAGTCACATCTTTTTTATCTGAGAGGGAAAGAGAGGCTATTCTAGAGGGAGAAAGTTCATCTTCGCCATTGAGAATGCTTTAAAAAGGCTTGGAAAGTGTCATTTGCATCGTTTTCCTTGATTTTTCTAGGCTTACTCTTCCTTCGAGGTGAGCTCAGGGTTCTATAAGCTTTAAAAAACCAGAACTTTAGAGTTCTAATCACTTAAAACTCTTTCTTTTGCATTTTCTTCAACAAAATCAACCAAAAATAATTAAATAGGCTTGGAAGGGCTTCTTAAAGGCGTCTTTAGCTCCTAAACTAGTGGATACACATCGATGAGAAAAGCTTCTGAGTTTTTGGAGACTCCTCGTGTGCTTTGTTTGTGTTTTTCGCATTTATGGGCATGGTTTGTAACTGAAAAAGAGGATTTAGCCAGATGCCTGCCTAGTTAGGCCTACGCCTCTATTGTTGTTGATGCCCCCATCAGTGCTCTTAATATCTCCCCCGAGCCTATCAGGTTGTTGCCAATCTAATATCTTTTTCCTTCAATTTTCTCCTTAGAGAATCAAGAGGCAAGCCTCGATCAAATTTTCTTCAGTGCCTACCCTCACCAAGCAACCCCCAATAAGTAAAATCATCACTGACCTTAGCTCATCATAAGGTCGTTGTCGGCCTACCTCCCTAGACAAACACTTTTTTATTTTTGTGCCTAGATTTATGTTTTTCGAGTTGTTTTAGGGTCCCCAAAGATGGGAACCATATTCCCAACATAAAACCTTACTTTTTATACCATTTTATATCTTCATTTAATTCAAATGAGAAAGATATAAAGACTAAATGAATCTTTTTATGAGAAAAGTGCATTGGAAACTCGTGTTTCCTCTTTTAAAATCGTTCGAATCTTGCTATTTTAAACAATCACCGTAACTTAACATATATAATTGATTCTTGTACTGTCTACTAACCATTACTTGTGGCATGATATATACTTGTGCTAACTTTTATGAATATATGTAGATTTAACTTAAATGTATGTTGGGTTTCATTTTCTTTCGGGGTATCGCAATTATAAAAATTAAATGTATTTGTAGATCTCTTGTATTTTAGGCCATTTGTATCCCTTTCCCCATATGTATTTAATCCCCCATTGATTATGGGGAAATTGTAAAAAATGCCCTGTTTTACTAACAGACTTTCCGCCCAAGTTTAGGTTTATTACTTTTTTGTTCTAAAACTAATCCATAATCTTTTTGTGCGCTCCCTTTTCATTTTTTTCTCTGTACGTGCTTCCTAATTAACCTCTGCACACCCTCCATAATTGATTCTCACTCTCTCCATTATCAACTGCTTTCCTTGCTTTCTCCTTGCTATTTGTTTCGAATGATTTCTCTTCATTTTGCTGCATTTTCAAATTCTAACCTAATCTCAGCTCGTGTTCATCATTTTCTTTCTTCTTACGGTATATAATTTCATTTTCAATCTTCTGTTAATTCTCTTCTGTTACATACTATTTGTCATCTCCTTTTTTTCATTTTTTACCATATTTCATTCTTTTTCATTATAGTTATGGCACTAAGAAAGTTTTGTACTAGAAGAAAAGCCTTGTTCCAAAGAAGGCATCAAAGTCAGTTAAGTCTGCTTCAACTCCTTCGAAGATTGGTACATCAAAAGAAATGGAGGAGACACTTGAGGTACTTTTTCATTTTCAAATTATCTTTTGTTTGTTTTCTACTTTTGAAATATGATCGACTTAGTCATTTGTACAGATCTGGTATCCATCTGGTATTTGTGTTTATTTTATAAGTTTGTTTTATAATTCATGTATCTGTCTGGTATTGTGCTTGATTTTACAATCCGGTATCTATCTAGTATCTGTGTTTGTTTTTGTAAATTTGTTGTACATATCTGGTATCTACCTGGGATTTTCTTGTTTTTTGCTGTTGAACCGTAAACAAGTTAATAACAATAGCAGAGGGGGGTGAATGCGTTAACTGAGTTACTTTTGGACCTTTTTCATTTTAACGTTAATTCAGTACAGTTTTTATATGCGTGATGAATGCGATATAAAAACGTATAAAGTGCTCAGCTTAGCTGGCACAATTTATCTTCAACCTTGAACTGAGCAAAGATTACTCAGTACGAGTTGGATGACAAGCAAAATAAACAATATGACAGTGATATGAGCAAAAAGCTGATGAAGCTAATCGCTTAGAGTGAGAACAATTACACATGAGATTTTATCCTGGTTCGACCCCTAGCCTACCTCCAGTCTCTGGATACCATCTCTAAGCTTTAATCCACTAGTGATTCGTTTCTTCAATAGGCGAAGAAGCCTTTACAATGGGTTGGCTCTACTACAGAAAGTTTCTCCTTTCTAACTACGCTTAAACTCGGTTTGGTTACCCTTCCCAAATAGACTCTCAAGATTGATAAACAATAGAGAACTGAATTCAACTTATAATGCGTTGAATCCATACAAGGTTAATCCTATGAGTGATTCTCTCTATTACAAACTGATAAAAACGATTGATTGTTTGCAGATTACTTGTTGATGAATTTCTCGAAGGCAGAGATGATTTTCACAAGGTTTAGCTCTTAGGAAATTCAAGGTGATTCACCAAGTTTGGACGCCTACTTCAGTTTTCTATTTACACTGTAAATGTTTGAGAAGTAACTGTTGCAAACTTTAAGGATATCATAGATCTTCAATTTCTCATTTCAATTAATCTTTCGAATCTTCCCGTTAGAGATAGATTTCAGGACATTAGAAATAGGAATTGAACGATGTGGTGCGATTTGTTTCCATTTCCAATTTCTCATTTTCCTTTAAGCAATCTGGATCTTGAGATATTTGTACTTCAGGTAACGTGGTGTCTTTATATTGGATGACTTTGATAACGTTGCGTGATGTGCAGGGAGATCTTTGATATGCGACACATTTCACGGGATTATACCTTATACTCTGATTCTAATGAGGAATATCTGACACTTTGTATAGCCACGTTTAATATTGAGAGGACCACAAGAATCTCTGTTACTTTCAACACCTATTTTTCTTGAAATATAACAGAGGAATATTTTGTTCCTTCACAAAAGTGGTTCGTAGCATACATGTCATGATAATAATCAGCGTGGTAAAAATAATTACTTTTAAATAACTATTATTGTAACTCAGCATGAGCTGAGTGATGATAGCTTAAACTATATAGTACTCAGCACAGATTTGGCTTTTCCCACACTCAGTAAAAACATTCTTAGTGTTCAATTAACTTTAACTATCCCATATTGATTGCTATCACCAAAACTTTTAAGTATTGTGAAGTATTACTAACTTGGGTTCTACAATCTCCCACATTTTGGACGGATAGCAAACTAAATTGTAGAAGAAGATAATTGATATATTTTAGAGTTATCAGATTACCTGAAAGCAAAGTAAAAGCTCCCTTTAGCTGAATAACTTTCCTTGGTCAGCTTAAGCTCCCCCATACTGAGTGATTCTTTTCTTCAAGCAGCTCAGCTCCCCCATACTTGGAGGATTTCTTCTTTGATTTGGGATTTCATCTTACTTTGTTTTATCTTCAGTTTCTCATATATTTTCCTGCATAGATATGTTAGATATACAGCATAAAATATACTTAGCTATAGAAGTTAAGAAGATCTTAACTTGAGGTGAAAGACTTGTATTGTATTAAAATAAAGAACTTACTCGGTACATAATATATGTCCTGAACTAAGATTACATTAAGTCCTATTACAAGTTTTCATTCAACTACTTAGAACCATCCTAATGCTTATGAGCTGAAGAAGAAGAAGATCTGTGTTACTTCTGCTTGTCCTGATTTGCTCTAAACCTTTGCTGTAGATCCCATTGCATTGGAAGAGATCCCTTGAGCTGACTTGCAGTTCTGACAGCATCTTGAGCTACTTTCTCCCCCATTGCTATCGGGCCTTGAACAATTTGATCGAGGCAGACATTAAAGGCGTTGAGAATAGCTTAGAAGCTTTCTTGCTGGCCTATGATTGCAGGGGAAATCTCTTGCTCGAGTTACTCCTTGCCCTTATCCAAAAGAAAGTCTTGGTCGTTAAGCTCACTCAATTGTAGATAATGATACCTTGAGAGATGGGTAATCTGATCAAAGCCTTGACACGTGAACTGTTGAAAACAGTGTAGTAAGCCCCAGAAGTCCGTTACTGTTAGTGCAATCTTCAGCCTTGAATCAATGTCATAGATTTTCAGGTAGATGACGGCCACATTTTTAGAAGTGAATTCTATTTCCTTGCTATCCATCTCGCCCAGTCTTAATAGGGCATCAATCTTTTACGGTATGTCATGTACTTTGGATTTTATCTCATCAAGCTTAGCGTGAACTGATGTTCGCCACTTTCTTACAGATAAGTTTAATAGTTTGTTCACAAGATTCGGCTATATATCAACAATGCCAAAAACTTGTTTATGAAAAATATAGGTGTTGTCAGTACCTCTTATCAAATAGAAAAATGATGATAACTGCAAGTATATAGTTGCGATGTAGTTTTAAAAGATATCGAACCCACAGGGAAGGGCTAGTTCTAAAGATCAACAAGGAAGATAAGATAAAAAGAAAATAAAATAATATATAGCTTGTTGGATAGGAGGGTTAGAATGAAATATGAGTAAATATAGGTATGAAAGATTAGAGAATCTAAATATATAGATTTTCCCTATGAACTAAGGAAAGCAAAGAAAACATGCAAGTTCAACAAAGATGTTACGATTCACTAAACTAATCTAATAGACTCGGTTCTAAATACACAGATGTTCAATTATTCATCGTAGAGTAACACATGAAATGACTTTTCTACATTTAGCGTAAACGAATTAAGACTATCATATAAACCTGGACAACATCAATACTATGCTTAGTACAGGTCGCTCTCACATAGCCACATTTAGTAAGTTACCATTCCAAAATTGTTAGCTTACTAAACAGAGTTATATCACAGATCCAGTGATTATACACAATATTATTACCTCGAAACTACTCTTAAAATTAACTCCAACGCATATAACTTGATTAACATGAAAGACTTAACATGAAATACGCATTATGACACAGACATATCATAAACTTCAAAATAGAAAGTAAAAGTAGAGAGCAAAGCAAAGTTGTAAGGTATGCAAGTGAAAGCTAAAGTTGATCAAACCGTATCCACTCTTTAATGGGAGTCGTCAATTCCCGCAATTCCTGCATCTGCTTTGAATTCG
>CATIWQ010474095.1:0-27906 GCA_949673415.1 Euphorbia schlechtendalii | reverse complement strand
ATTTCTTCTACTCTAATCTATTTATACATTTATCTATTTATTTACCATCATATCTCAACCAATCCATCAACAATAAAATTATCTATTTTATTTTCCTCGTTCTGTTACTCTTGTTGGTCTTTAGAACAGAATTTTTTCCCTGTGAGTTCGATATCTTTTAAAACTACGTCGCAACTGTATACTTGCAGTTATCATCATTTTTTTATTTGATAAGTGGTATTGACAACACTTGTACTTTAAGGCCAAAATCTTGCCAACAAGTTATTAAACTTATCAGTAGAAAAGTGGCGAACATATGGCTCCAAGATCAACAAGAAATTATGCTTGATCGTGATGTAATAAAAAAACTCAAATAAGAACATGATGCAATGGATAAAATAATGTTTGAACTCTACTGAATTTTTCCTTATGATTTGAGAACCCAATGTCTTAAGAAACTCAGAGGACAGCTATAGTTACAAATAGTAATTCTAGATACAATGAGTTAGAAGTGGTAGAAGCTATACCAGAAATGTGAGGAGTCAATCCAAAAGACATTCTACTTATGGGAGATGAAATAAATCTTTTTCTTTATAGTGTGTCTGAAATAAACAATGTAGCTCGTAATAAAATAAACAAGTTTACTTATTTATGTGATGTTTCTGATATCGATTCCATGCATTCTTTACAGCATACATCTAACATATTCAACTATCTAGACACTCCAATTAAAGAAATAAATTTAGGCACAATTGGAAACCCAAAGTTAGCGTCTATTTCTAACTACTTATCCCCTGAGCAAGAGAGAGAAAAAGAAAAAAAAGAGAAGAAAACATTGAAAAGCCATATTGTCCGATCCAATTAAGCATACCTTTTTAGAATATCCCCAATACTTGTAAATGGAGTTGAATTGCCAAAATCTCATCTCTATTCATAAGACAAGTTACCATAAAATTGGGAGTGAATCACTCAAGCTATAATTGGAAGCAATCTTCTAAAATGTAATAATACCTTTACTACACTCAGCTCGGGGCCTTGTAACCATATGGGGTATAAATCCTTCCTCTTCCGTTGTGAAATAATTCATAGTAACAACCGACTACTTATCCTAATAAGCTAATGTTATTCCATGTAACAAGGTAATAGCCAAAAAGGATGTCTTGATTCATAAAGGAACAAATTTTGCCAAATTTGACATATCACGTTACATTATCAACATAAATAAATGAAATACAATCACAAAAGAGATTGAAAGTTTGATCAGGGGCATCATCGGTCTTCACCTTGCACACCATAAGCAAATGACGCATTAAGACACCAAATAATCCAAGATATGTTGAAAGGAACATATCATTTTCCTTATATTTTATAAAGTTTATGAAGATGATATCAAAACCCCATCAAGGCAAACACCATTCTCATAAATTTATGGAATACAAGCTATCTTGCTAGCTTAGATCAAAGTCAAATCGCCAAAACTCTAAATTCGAAATAAAAAGTCAGTCAAGGAAGAAAATATCCCTGTCCATTTGCAAGCACACCTATAAAGAATGACTGTGACATTCAAAGTCAAGAAACTTGATTTGATAGAAGTAGTGCACACTGATCCTATGGGAGAATTCCAATCGAACTGTGGGAGACCCTACATGGAAACCCAGAAAATAACAAGTTCATGAAAACCATTAATCAAGAACATTGTTAGGAAATAACACATAAAAAAGTGTCTGCTAAAAGCTAGTGAGGGATTTTAGGCAAAATTAGAGATAAAATGAAAAAAAAGTTCAACCGGTAAAACCTGAAAAAGACCGTGGATAACCATGGGCAAGTTGTTGGGAATAGATACCAAACTTTTATGCCTGAAATACATCTTCATTACGATGTGTCATTTTACTGAAATGTTAAATATGGGCGCTTATTAAATGCACATAAACATTAAAAGAAACATCCATCTAAGAATTTTCCTTCATAATAATTCATGCATAAAAGAAAAGAAAAAATGATGAATAAAGTAAATAACATGTTGTGATTTGATTCAACCAAAAGTTAGGTCATAACCATTGCATGCATTTATCTTGAAATACAGAGCGCAATCACTTATCAAAAGGATAGACCAAATGACATAGACTAGCAGTACACCAAAGCCTTCCATCTCTTGACAGAATGAACCTGTGATGAGCAATTCATCTCAGAATAATTCAAAGGATAATGTTCTTCATAAAAAATAATGTAAAAACCTCACATTAGAATAATAAAAGGTATCCCGTGTGTAGCTACACTGAAATCCAGGAACTATTGATGCGTGACATACTGTATACACATTTGACAAGGAGAATAAAATCCCAACTTCATTAATTCAAGCAATATGTACTTCACCATGATACACAACTAGGGGAAAATCAACCTTTGTGATATTCAGTAACCAGAAATGTTCCAACACCGAGAATTCATCAAGTCCGAGAAAGACTTAAAAGGCTTATATTTCTCAAAAACTCAACATCAAATACATGACAAGTCTATCATAATTCATTAAACACAAAGCTCCAAAACCATTACTATAAGAACTATGAAGCCTACACTTCGTTCCCCCATGTGTGAGCACAGAATTTTGTACGAGCTCGCGCGTTCGATGATGATGGCTTTTCGGGATTTAATTCTTGAATCACACAATTTTCGACCTTCCAATGATCTTCGAATAGGAGCTCTCCTCGTGAAAAAATAATATTTCGGGCCTTCAAGTGAAAATTTAAAGGCATAAAATATTTTTAAGAACCTATATAAATGTTTAAGGATTTGAAATAAATTATTAAATTCTTTTTAAAAAAATATACAATACATATATGTTTTAAAGAAAATAAAGAGAAATAAAAGAAATACAAAATAAAAAGATAAAAAATAAAGAAATTTGAAAAAAGAAAAAGAGAAAATTAATTAAATAGAAATTGTATAAAGAAAACGTACAAAGCAATTAAAATAAAAGGGAAATTATATTAAGGATCAAGTTCAAAGGACCGGATCCTTGCATGCTTGTCATGTGTCCTAAAAGTGAGTTTATATTTTTACTTTTCTATTATTATATTCACTTTTAGGACACATAGCAAACATGCAAGGATCTGGTCCTTTGGACCTGGTCTTTAAATATAATATCTTGAAATAAAGGGGGGGGGGGGGGGGGGGGGGGGCGCTTCACTGGAGCTTGCGAAGCGAGCTTGGCTTCTCTAGCTTTCGCCGACGAAGTGATGAGTTTGCGTGCGAAGCCGGCGAACTCAGCCAAATTAAATTTTTTTTTCTTATAAATAGGAAGGTATTTTTTAGTTTTAGGGGGATGGGAAAATTTGACAAAACTAATTTCTTTTCTTAACATAATGAAGGAAATTTTTATTGAAAAAATATTTTTATTGATGAAATAATTCTAACTTTTTGACAACGATTTTTATTCTTTATTATTTAAAAATCTCATTATTTTTAAATCATTTTCTTTCATCTTTTTCTCAAAAAATCTTCAGATATTTTCGGACCTAAAACACGTTTACAGTCTGAGTTTGATTATTTTTTAGAATAAAGTAAAATATTTTCACACACCAATCAAATAAAAAAGAACGAGGAGCACTCCTCAGAAATCAAGAAGATTTGTCGACGTGGATTCGCAACAAAAGGGTAAGCCTTTGAGTTCCTAGAGCTGCTTTTTCCAATTTTTTATACTATGTCATTTATTTTCTTTTCTCCTAATATTCGGAGACTGACTCGATTTTCATCGTCAACCTAAGATTTATTATATTCCTTTCATTGTTTAAATTTTATTTTATTAATTCTTTTATTATTTCTTTTATTGTCATTTCATTCATTTTATTATTTAACTTTCTTTGATGCTTTTATTTATTATTTTAATGTATTTAATAGTGGAGATTCTTCAATACATATTAGAATACCCCACGAAGGAAATCAAAATTATTCCCGGATAGCAGACCTCACATTTTCCCATTTAATCATTTTCATTAAATGAAAATGCACAATATATTTGTATATAAAAATAAACCATTTTATTTTTATAAAATAGGAATTTTAATGGCCGATATTTTAATTAGGTCACACGGGCCTCCTCATAATTAAATAAAGCATATGTGTAAATATTCATGTTGTGCGATATCTCCTGTGCTAATTTTTGTGGATGCATGTAGATTAGGTTAGATGTATGCCTAAGATTTTATTTTCATTCGGGTATTGCAATTATTTTTATAGGAAATGTAATTAATAGATTAGGCGGGCTCTTGAATCCCCAGAGCTTTGTAATTTATTAATTTATTTTTCCGCATTTATTTACTACACTATGTATGTATTTATTGCTTTCAGCATGAATGATAAATCGTATTATAAACACGAAAATGGCATAAGTTCAAATATTCACAATTAATAAACATAGTTTTTTGTAGATGTAATTTAATATGATCGAATAAGAAGTAAGCAACTTATCCCGAACCTGAATCTCTGCGTCTTAGTAGGCTGTTGCCCGAATGTTACGCCTCACAGGACTTTAATTATTGGAAGAGCAAATCCAAGTGGTGACTCTACACTATGACAACGATTTCGGGTTTTAATGATCTAAATAGATTTGGTTTTCTCTTTTGAACATTTCGGGTCCCCGACCTGATATTTTATTTTCACAAAACACCCTGGTGGACCAGGCCTCTCATTCCTAGCACGCTCTCAACCCATCGCATCCGTGTCATCCGCTCACACCATGGTGAATGCATAATCTTCATCACAGACGAGAATGAAAAAAGTTGAATAAAGCAAGAAAACCTCATCCTGCACCTACAATATTCTGTCGTACCAAATGAATTGCATAAGCATATTATATCATGGACTATAAATGCACATTACATCTTTTCAGGTATAAGTAAAGCATGTCCATGCGAGAATTCCATCTCACCTACCATAAGGAATAGAGAAGTCAACTTTCATTTTAAAATTCACCACAAGAATCAACAATCAAAAGCAAAGGCATGATGAAAAGCTGAATTGAAGCTATCCAAGCTCAGGAGTATATGAGAAAATTCATCAACACCAAATACATCATGAGACTAAGAGTGAAAAACTCCTGAGAAAACATGATCAATGTGTCTAACAGTGCCAAACTCTTAGATGAGAAAATATTATCAATGCAGTTGACAGTTTCAAACTCCCACAAAAAAATCTGATTAGTGCAATTGATAGTGCCAAACTTTTTTATTAGAAAACATGATTACGAATGCTGACAATACAAAATTCCCATATGAGAAAACCTAATTAATGTGGTTAATAATGCCAAACTTCTAGATAAGAAAGCTTAATCAATGAGGCTAGCAGTGCCAAATACCAATATGAAAAAATGTGATTGATACGACTGACAATGCTAAACTATAGATGTGAAAACATGATCAAAGTGGTTGATATTTCCTCAATGAGAAAACCTGATCAATGTGTTGGCACAACTAAACTCCTAGATATGAAATTTGATCAATGCAACTAATAATGCTAAACTTCCAAATGAGAAAATATGATCAATGTGATTGATAGAGTAAAACTCCTAGATGAGAAAACTTGATCAATGTGACTGACATTGCCAGACTCCTAAATGAGAAAACTTGATCAATGCGGTTAAAAGTGTCGAACTCCCCTATAAGAAAATGATCAATGCAAATGTCACTGTTAAACTCCTAAATGAGAAAACTCGATCAATGCGACTGATAGTGCCAAACTCGACAATGAGAAAACCTTGTCAATGCGGACTGATAGAGCCAAACTCCTAGATGAGAAAATATGATTGATGCAGGTGACAATGCCAAACTCCCAAATGAGATAACCTAATCGATGATGTTGACAATGTCAAACTCTATATGAGAAAACCTAATTAATGCGGCTGACAATGCTAAATTCCCTAATGAGAAAACCTAATTGATGTGGATGATAGTGCCAAACTCCATGATGAGAAAACATTATCGATGCAGCTAACAGTGCCAAAACTCCCATATGAGAAAACCTTATCGATGTGTCTAACAGTGTTGGACTCCTTAAGCCTTATCGATGCGGCTGACAATGCAAAACTCCCACATGAGAAAACCTGATCGAAGAGTCTGATAGTGCCAAACTCCCAAATGAGAAAACCTTATTAAAGTGGATGATAGTGCTAAACTCCTTGATGAGAAAATTGATTAACAAAATCAACAATGCCATCAACAATGTCACTTACAATTTAACATCTCCAACTCGAGAAAATCAAACATGTGAATGATAGCAGGGGCAGGTATAATTCTGTACTTGTTTTCTGCATCACACAAAACCATGTTTTGAAATGGGCGAAAAAAAATTCTTTGAAAGACACAATACATCAATTTGGACACATAACCTTTTATTTCACACTTTTCATAATAAATGCGTTATTTTCATCCTCATCATAGAACAAATTTAAAAATTGAAAGGCAAAAATTTTTGTTTTAAAAATTATCGGCTAAGAAATATCTATTATATTTTAATGTTGTGTCCCTATCACTCATGAAAGCACTAGCTATGTTCACCACACTCACTTCACGTACAAAACAATTCTCTTACAATCGAAATTTTTGTACGTGAGGGGAAATCTTTGAGCAAGATTGCCCAACCCAATGATGATTAAATACCTATTTAGAAGGATGTCCAAATATCCAAGGTTATATGAATCAATTATTTCCTCTAGTAGAAAAACCCTTAAAAAATCCCCAAATATGCCCTTGAAGATGCCTCAAATAAAAATAAAATTCCTGAAGTTATGCTTTAAATAGAGGTGTCAATTGCATGTTTTCCACATTTTTGTACATTCTTCCTAGTTAGAAGCTAAAGATAATCCCTAGAGTTCTAACCGTCGAATCATTATGAAATTTTTTCAGAAGGCTCCTAACATCCAAATCTTTTTTTTGATTACTCGGAGTCGATTGACTGGTCCAAAGTACTCGATTGATTGGTCTCTAAAGTAGTTGATCGATTTGTCTTAACCAAAAAGTAGTCGATTAATGGTTTCAATCTAGAAGCTTCAAACTACCTTAACATCAGTTGATAGACTCCTTAATGACTCGGTCGACTACTTTTATAAAAAAATCAGTTCATCAACTAGTCAACGTGTCATCAACAGACTAAACCCTAGACTTACTTAGCAACATCAGTCAATCGACTACCCCAACATGAGTTTATCGACTGGTGTGAGAGGGCGAGTGGAGAAGGTAGGCCGCGTGAGCGTGTTTAGTGAACTCACGGGAAGCCTCCTTTTAGAGGATCGTAAAGTAAATTTGTAAAGCTACTCTAAAAGAAAATACAAGAGCGTAAGTTAATTATGGAAAACAGATCAAAATATGACATTTTAACGAATATTTTGTATACATTATCAATGAATCATTCCAGGTAATGGAGGTATCCCTCAAGTGGATGATTACAAAACCCCAATACTTGGCCAGACTAGACGCGGATGAGAGATAAAAAATTATCGTGGATCATTGTATGATGATATAATATCTATCCTTTAGTAAATATACCTCCTTTGATAATCTATTAAATGATATTTTTTTATTAAAAACATTTTTTAAAAAAGAACATACCAAGGAATTATGTTGAAAAATGGAGTGGCCACCCAGATTATCTCTTATAGGAATTATCAGCGATTCAGTTTCATACAGCTTATGTACTTTTCATTGGCTAAATTAAATCAAAATTATTTGTCTTATTTGTAACATGAATAATAACCAAGTGTTTTAGGTGTGTTTTATTAACATAATGATGATGATAAATGAAAATAATTGAAAGAGTTTGAGTTTTGGAGATACAAACATTGATACGTACCTCTAGATCTTGATGATTCTATAAAACAATTTAAGTTTGAAAGAAATATTTTTTAAAAGGAAACGTGACCTGAAAGAACCAATTTTGAGCTAGATTCTTCAGAAAGAATGTGTTCGATTATCCCATCATTGTAAAAAATATATTTTTCATGATAAAAATGAACAATTATAGCTCATGGAACATCAAAATAATGTTAGAAATAGATAAAAGTGAAAAAGGGAGTGAGCTCTTTTGAGAAAATGTTATGGAGGCTCCTTGTAGCTCGAAAAAGCTCTGATTCGTCAGGGAGGCTCCGTTTGGAGAGATGGGGGGGCCTATCTCAGCAAGGCTCCACTTTTCCAGGGAGGGCCCCATTCATCGGGAAGGCTATCTCTTTCAAAAACTCAAAATGTATAATGAAAAGAAAATAACATAAACATTTAGGAACTCATGTGCTTACCTTTTTGAAGAGAATCCACCTTAAGAGGATTTTATTACATCTCTAAAGGTTTCTTCGAGATTATTTCAAGCTTCGAAGGCTTAAGAACATAATAAATTGTATTGTATATTTCTTGTTAAAGAGAAGTTTTTGAATCTAAATTAAAGTGTGTGTTGAATGAGTGAATAAGGGGGAGGGGGTTCATATAGGGAATATTGAGAAGAAAACTACTCAAATAGTGCCAAATTTCATGGGTTAGTTTCTCAAACTTGGGTTAGTTGTGTTTTTACAGTTTCAAAAACTGCCAAAATTGCCATGAAGGGGCCTCAACACCCTTTGGAGCATTGATGGGAGGGGGTGCCGAGGCTCACTGTGGGTGCCGCTACCCCCACCACTAGGGAAGTCCACTTTGGACATCCTCAGTAGCTCGGGTGTGTGTGGTTCGGTCCTTAGGTTCCTTTAAAACTATTTGGACACGTCTTGGGTTCTTTTTGGATGTTTTTTGGGTATTTTTGAACAAGTTTGGGTATTATTAAGTGTGTCGGGTATGTTTGAAAAGCTTGAATCATCTCGAACTCGTCTCATAAAAGACGTAAAAGCCCCTCAGAGTTGTGGAAGTGTCGAGAGGCCATGTTAAAAGAATTCACCATTATTCTGTCAAATGGTGGAAATTTAGTGAGCATAGGCTGCCCCTCACGGAATCACTTTGTTAAAAAATGTTTTTAAGAATAATTGTGTGATTAAGAGAAGTAGGGATAAGAAATAGTTACCTTATTATCTGATGACATATTTATTACTTAATTGATATTTGTTGGAAACAAAAATTTTTACCCTTTAACTAAGAATAAACATGTATCGTGATGTTGTATAGACATGTCTCCTGTGGTGCGTCATGACCACGCATGCTTCATTTACTAAATTGACTCGAGGTGGAATGATTGTGTAGGAATCATCACCTTTCACCTTTTGGGTTGACTCATCTTTGTTGGGGAGCTCATCTTAGTTGATGTATCAGCTCGAGGTGGAATAATATTGTATGCGTCATCACCTTTCCCCTTTTGGGTTGACTCATCTATGTTAGGGAGTGCATCTTTTATGATGTTTCATATCAAGGTGGAATGATCATGTATGCGTCATCACCTTTCTCCCTTTTGGGTTAACTTGTCTCTACTAGGGAGCTCATATTGGTTGATGTGCAGACTCAAGGTTGAAAGGTCACGTATGCTTCATCACCCTTCATCTTTTGGGTTGAATCTTCTATAGTAGAGCAGTTATCTTCATTGATGTGTCGATTCATTGTGAAATGATCACATATGTGTCATCACCTTTCTCATTTTGGGTTGACTCATCTCTATAGGGGAGCTTGTCTTGGTTAATGCGTCAACTCAAGGTAGAATTATCACGTATGTGTTACTTGTTAATTAAAGCAGTAATTGAATATGCAAGCTTGAAAGGTAGAATTTCAAAACTTAAAATAAACCCTAAAGGATCTTTTACACATGCCATGATTGATATAATCTAAGTTGATCCATATATGCATATAGGTTTATAAAACTTATTAAATGAAACCTAGCATCAAACTAAAGAGCATTACAAGTTGATTTGTGCCTTCCTTTGGTACTGCGTTCCCTTAGAGAAATTCGGCAAAACTCCGTCAGCATTAGCTTCTAATCCAGGATAGCCTCTATGTTTGATCCACATGGATCTTCACCAACCAAAACCTCCATTGAGGAAGAACTCGTTGGTAGATAGTAGCTGCTAGACCGCTCGAAGACTAACCTGAAAATATTACTAAGAAGGCTCTCTTCAAAATTGAATAAGCCTATAAAAGAATTCTTGCGATGTTGGAGAAACTCGTGGAGGATCTCACAAAATCTCATGAAGAAAAGATATCAAACTCGGAAGGAAGGCTAAGCTGAAGTATGTGAAAAAGGAGAAAGGGGACCATTATTTATAATGGGAGGGAAGTTGAAAACTCCCCTCAATTAGCGATGTGGGATGACATTTCTCTCATCCCACAAATGGGCTGACCGTGCGGAGCTCCAAGCTCCACAGGTGAACCTACCACACAGCCTGATTATGCAGGATGTGGGCCGCCTATACAAGGCAAGCCCTAGGTTTGCCTTGAGTCGTAAGCTGGGTCATATGCCTAGCTTGCGGCCATGCTTGCAGGCTTATTGCCCGCCAGCATGCGTTAGTACAAGGCTAGTGCATGCTAATGACCCGCGAGCAATTTTTCTTGTGGGGCAGCTGCGCAGGATCCACTCTTGAATAACCTATGTTTGCGAGGCCCACTCGCAATGGGAAAAATTCCCTTGCTATGTCCCCGTGCAATTTTTTCCAAAATTATCCTTTAATCCTTTTAATTATTATTTGGTCTAAGCAATTAATAGTTTATCCAACGATTTCGATAGCCTTAATATTCTCTGTATAGACACAGTTTATAAGTTTGTTACTTAGTCCGGTAAAGATCCAAAGTGTGTGACCTCATAGAATCCCAAAGTATAAAGCTGCTAGAGGTTAACCTTAACTTGGCATCCCATGTGGGAACCTTTTGGCTTAGCGTTCCAAACTGATATGGAACCCGATAACTCCAGATGATCAAATGGGCTTTCTAACAAAGGCATATGATCCCCCGATACTTGGAACATCATGTGCTTGTGACTTAATCCGGTTACGCAATAGTAACAAATACAATACACTCCTTCCATCAGGTTAAGTACCATCCAATTTATTGAGCTCGGATTAAGTGTTAGATCATGTAATAGCCGTATCTATTGTTCACCACTTTTCTACTGATAAGATTAGTAACTTATTCACAAGATTTGGCTACACTTGTTTCGTAAGGCTTATCCTCAATAATAATGCCAAAAACGTGTTCATGTAAAATGCAGGTGTTGTCAATACCCTTTATCACATAGAAAAATGATGATAACTGCAAGCATGCAGTTACGATGTAGTTTTAAAAGATATTGAACCCACAGGGAAGGAACTAGGTCTAAGGATCAACAAGGAAAGATAAAATAAAAGAAAATAGAAATAAAAATAGTTTGAAGATTTTTTGGATAGTAAGATTAGAATGAAAAGTTGAGTAAATATAGATGTGATAAATGAGAGACTCTAAATACATAGATTTTCACTATGAACAAGTATAGCAGAGAAAACATGCAAGATCAACTAAGATGCTACGACTCACTAGACTAATCTAAAAAACCAGGTTCTAAATACTCAGATGTTCAATTATTCACCACAGAGTAACACATGAAATAACTTTTCTAATCCTAGCGCAAACGAGATAAGACTATTAAATAAACCTGGACAACATCAATACTATGCTTAGTACGGGTCGCTCTCACATAGCCACATTTATCAAGTTACCATTCCAAAAATGTTGGCTCACAGAACAGCCTTATATTACAGATTTAGTGATTATACATGATATTGTTAACCCCGAAACTACTCTTAAAATTAACGCCAATGCATATAACTTGATTAACGTAAAGACTTAGCACGAAATACGCATCATGACACATAGACATATCATATACTTCGAAATAGAAAGTATAAGTAGAAAGCAAAGCAAAGTTGTAAGGTATGCAAGTGAAAGCTAAATTTGATCAAACCATATCCACTCTTTAATGGTAGTCGTCAATTCCCGCAATTCCTGCGTCTGCTTTGAATTCGGCCTCGGCCCATACAAAACCTTCGCTAGGATGCTATTCTTTGCGAATATCGAACAAATGAATATTGAAGAACGAAAACTTTTATTGATAAGTGATTTTCAAGTACACTTATACAACAATCGCTCGAGAATATAGAGAAATCTAGTGATTAAAACAAGGATTTGAATCACTTAAACATTTTCTCGCTAACACTTAAGAAAGTAGCGAATCTATCTACACACACACACACACACTTTATTTGCGTCTATCCAAACGAAGGGTTGCATCCATTGGTGAAAGATTGTATCTCTTCATTGTCATTGGTTGAGAAGCTTTGAAATAATCCACAATGGATAAGCACCTTTTTATGATTGGTTGACTCCTGATAGGCGTCTATTCATTGGTAGTTGATGGCGGTTGATTGTTGTTGATCATCCTTATTTGGAAGTTGGTAGTTAAGAAGATAATACCAGAAAACAGTCTAAGTTGCGACCGCGATATACATGACATGACCATGAATCTTTGATTAGTAGACTTCTGTTTCTGAAGTAAACAAGTCACGACCGTGAATTGAGTTTTACTCAGAAATCTTCTTGTAATTTCACTGATCTTCGACGGCTTCGATCCTAACCCAAATCTTTAAGTTCCATCCATCTTTTTGCACATTTTTTACTCTTTTTTTTATAGAATTAAACTTTAGCTCATTTTACTCCCAAGATTTACTTAGTATCTGCATTGCATATAAAAACAACTACATACCACGTAAAATCTTTTATATGAAGTATAAAAATGACTAAAACTATCGTGTTTAACATATACAATTAATGTGATAATATGTGTAATTACACACTTATCAATCACCAATAAATCCCTTAAGCTAGATAGCTTCATTAGCTGCTTCTGAAGTAGCTATATACTCAAATTGTGTGGTTGAATCGATAGTCGTATCTTGTTTGAAACTCTTCCAAACAACTACCCCTCCATTAAACATAAACACTTAACCTGACTAGGACTTATAATCATCCCTATCAAACTAAAAACTCACAAATTAAAGTGAGATCACCTTCTCCACATACTAAAAACATATCCTTAGTCCTACATAAGTACTTAAGGATAGTTTTAACGATAATCCAGTGCTTCTTTCCTAGATCAGATTGAAATTTGCTCATGATGCTCAACTCATGTGAGATGTCAGGCCTATTGCATACCATAGTATACATGATGGACCCTACCGTTGAGGCATAAGGTATTCCATTCATGCGTAGTCTCTCTTATTGTATTCTCAGACACTCAGATTTAGAAAGGTTAATCCCGTGAGACATTGGGTGATAACCCTTTCTTGACTGCTCAAGGTTAAATCTAGCCAAAACCTTGTCTATGTATGTACTTTGTGAAAGACCTAGCAGCCTTTTGATTCTATCTCGGTAAATCTTAATATCAAGTATAAAAGCTGCTTCTCCAAGGAATTTCATGGAGAACTTCTTTGACAACCATGTCTTAACTATCTGAAGAAAAGGAATATCATTTCCTATTAATAATCCAACTCCTCGATGCTTACTTAAGTCCATAAATGGACTTCTGCAACTTGCATACCTTAGAGCCATCCTTGGATACGAAACCCTCGGGTTGTGTTAAAAACTCATCCTTGTCCAGATTCCCATTAAGGAATGTTGTCTTCACATCCATCTGCCATATCTCATAATCGTAATGAGCGACGATGGTAAGGAGTAACTTGATAGACTTCAGCATGGCCACCAGTGAAAAGGTTTCATCATAGTCAATGCCTTCTTTTTTACTGTACCCTTTTGCAACTAGCCTTGCTTTATAGGTAACTATGATACCGTCCATGTCGGTTTTCTTCTTGAAAATCCACTTGCATTGTATGGGCTTTATCCCACTTAGTTAAGCGAGTCTCATTTGCGTGGCCTAGACGACAATGCCATAAACATGAAGATTTTTAATTATCTAATTTTGATTTCTTAACAATGTTCATATTTAGAATTTCAGTTTTAGTACCTAGAACATATATACTATCCAAAGAAATTCCAGAAGCATAAAGAATATTGTTACATTGAATTTGACATTTATTATGAGAAAATAAAATTTCAAATCCTTCTGTTGCTAGAAGTGCAACAGAAATAATATTCTTAGTGATAGTAGGTATATAATAGAAATTGTTCAAAACTAAAACTAGGCCACTAGGAAAATGAAGGCTATATGTCCCTACAGCTGTTGTAGCAATCCGTGCTCCATTTCCAACTCTTAGGTCCATTTCCCTGTTTGCAAGCCTCCTACTATTCTACAATTCCTGCATAGAAGTACAGATATGAGTACCACAAATAGTATCTAATACCCAAGTAGACTCATAAGGAACTGTAGAGAATCTAACATGAACATACCTGAAGTAGATGCCTAACTTGGCTTCTTCTTCACTTGTTCACAAATCTGAGCTCTTTACTCGCGTTTCATTTCAGCACATTTCATGAGTCCTCTCTTGACCTTGAAAGTTCTAGGCTTTCTTATCTTTTGATCCTCAGTAACAAGTTGATTCTCAAGTTTATATTCAAACTGTATATCATATTATTCCAACAAGTCCACCATCTCGGAAAAATTACAATGATCATTGATACCATACAAATTTTTTTTGAAATTATCATACCTAGGAGGTAGACTTTTTAATACAATTTGTTTTAAGGTTTCTTGATCATAAATAATTCCCAATATCCTTAATTGTTCAAATTTATCATAATCAGTCATGGCAAACTCAACTGCTAGGGTCTCATTCACAAGACTTGTGGATAGCAAGAATGTTTCAACTTCATCTATCATTACAAGATGCATAATTATAAACTCCAAGTCCATATTTTTGCAAAGATCCCCGTAACTTGGAAGCATTATGTTGACCATGAAATTCTTTGCGAAATCACAATGCCTTTTATGCTTTACGTACTTATCTATTTGATAAATAAATGGATCTTCTCCGGGGGGTTCGGGATATGGATTATCTAAAACATAATCTAATTCAAGGCTCTTTAGGAACCTTGCCACACACTTGAACCACTCATGAAAATTGTATCCTTTGAAAAAATGGTTGTTAATCAAATGCATTTTTAGTATTAATGTTCTTTATTCAACCTAGATACAAGATAGAATTTGTTTAGACATTAGTATATGTACATGCATTTAATATAAGGTATTTAATTAAACACATAATTCCTACTATTTTCTCGACATTTAAATAGCCCCTTCTATTCAAATTTGGGAAATTTGGTTGAAACAATTTTCCTTAGTAGGTAGCATTTATAGCCACTCATCATGACCCCCACTATCGCAGGTCAAGTCATAACAATATAACCATGGTTGGAACCTGTCCATTTGCATCTCTTTCAATTGCTAATCCATTTGAGTTCTCTTTCTCGAGATGTGAGTACCCAATTGTACGAATCCTCAAATGTATCTCCAATTTGGAATTAGCTCTAATAATATGGATGACTAACCCTCTTTGGTTAAGGCATTAACCCCATCTAGTCTCATGACCAAACATATGCTAAAGGAAAGTATGCTTTACATGTACTTACATACGTTAATAAGGCTCGTATCATGACTTATGATGGGAAGATATTTTACAGCCTTAATATTGTTCTAGGGATTTCATTGGTGCCACTAGTCTCACCCTAGTCTAGATCTTATACGAGGGATATGATTATGAAATAATAATTCCGCGCCATTAGGAATCATTAACTCTAAGGGAACATGCTCTGAATAGAATGCAAATTGGTACATCATAATCATTCCATTATGTCAAGACTCCACATAGCATGCAAAACAAACAAGGTCCAGGTTTAAGTTCTTGCACCTATATCTACATGTTTTAATTTAACAATTTAAACTACTTTTGTAAAACCATATGTGGAATAAATTCTCATACTAGAAATTGACTAAGTCATAAAAATCCCTTGAGTATACTTGAATCTAATATCAATGGTGACTTCCAGGTAAGAGAGGCCCCCTTAAAATGAATGAACAGCCTTGTCCATTCCTAGCCAAAATTACCATGGGTACTCTGATTCATTATACCACGGATAATTATTATTTAAAGATTTTGTTCTTTAATCAAGTGAAGTATGGGACGACCCTTAATTAAAGAATTTACCCGGGTGGTAAAACATTACTAATTTTATATTACAATCTCCTAGACTAAGTTTGAGCAAAACCTTTTTCTTGTTATCACATCATTTTCTATAACAAGAATTGAAACCTAAGTCATGTATAGAATACTTTAATCAATTCATAGAAAATCACATTTTAACATATTATAATCAATCAGGCATAGTATAAGGCAGACTCTGATACCACTGCTGGTTAATCAAGATAGTAATTGAACATGCAAAGGTTGTAAGGTGGAATTTCAAAACTTAAAATTACCCTAAGGATCTCCTAAGCATGCCATGATTGATATAACCTAAGTTCAAAAGTTCTATAGATCCTTTTAGGTTTATAAAACATAAAAAGAAACCTAGCATCTAAAGATTAAAGCATTACCAGTTAATGCGCGCTTGATCTCTCTTTTGGTAGCGGCATTCCCTTTGAGCAAATTCAATAGCACAAGCTTCAAAATTAGGAGAGCTTCTATGACTCGATCCACATGGATCTTCACTAACAAAAACCTTGATGAAGTAGAACCCGTCGATTGATAGCAGCTGCTAGACTACTCATAAATCAACCTGAAAACCAAACTCGAAAGCTCCCATAAACTTAGAGCCCTCTAAAGAACTCTTCAATTTGTTTAGACAAACTCGTGGAGGATCTCACATAACAAAAGAAGAGGAGAGTAGAAATCAGAGAGAAAATAAACTCAATCTTTTTGGTGTGTATGAATAATGAGAGGCATGAATACCTATTTATAGGGGAAAATGGGGGAGTGTTAGACTCCCCCTCTAACTCTTCATGGGATAGGATAAATCCTATCCCATGTAAGTGGTTTAGCCACGCAGGTAGGGAAACCCACCGGCTGACCCGCGAGTTTCATGAGGGAAGCCCTAGGGGGCTTCCCTCATCAGCTGCAAGCATGGGCTTGCGGCCTGTGGAAGCGTTGCCATGGGCAGCACTTACACGCTTATAGCCCGATAGCACACGAGCATGCAAGCGCGCTAGCTACCCGCTTGCTTTTCAGCTCATCGGGCAGCCAGGTGGGCCCAGCCTCAAACAACCCATGTTCTTTTCGAGGCCCACTTGCAATGGGAAAATTCCCTTGCTCGCTTTGACTATTTTTCCCTATCTTTTCATTAGTCCTTTTAATTATTAATTCGATTAAACCAATTAATAATTCTTCTCACTTATTTCACAACTTGTAATTTCAGTCTAGACCCAGTCTATAGGTTCTTTACATGGTCCAATAAAGACTCAAAGTGTGTGACCTCATAGGATCCCAAAGTATATAACCGCTAGAGATTAACCTAAACTTAGTTTCTTATCCGGGAACCTTTAGGCCCAGTGTTCCAGGCCGATATGGAACGTGATAGATGATCAAATGGGTTTTTAGCAAAGGCTTAGAATCCCCCGATACTTGGAACATCACATGCCTGTAACTTGATCCGGTTATGCAGTAGTAACCAATACAATACACTGCTTCCATCAGGTTAAGTACCATCCAGTTTATTGAGCTCGGATTAAGTGTTAGCTCATGTAATAGTCGTAGCTATTATAGAATTAGACTTGTTCACGAAGAACACCATTCAGCTATTTTGTATTTTGATGGATTAGAAACCCGTTCCATCAATCTTATACTCTGATAAGAGGTTTATGAGTGTGTTACTTCAATAAGGGGCTCTAAGGTACATCTTTAGTATATTACTATATAAGGAGCGATGGATCCCATCTTGACTACATAGCTTACCAACATGTGATCATCGCTATACCTGTAATCACCCATATCATTCTGATCGCTAGGGTATTAGTAAGTATGACCCAAAGTATAGTAATTCTTACATCAGGTAACTGGTATCTTAGGTCTAAGGATACTCGTTCTGCTACTGCAATAAGACATGACACCAACACATGGATATAGTCATTTTCGATTGATTGTCTTATAGCAATCTCTAATGTATTACCCGAATACATTCATGTGTTAACTCAAGGTACCACCTTCAGCTCATGAAATTGGTTACTTGGATTTAATCCAAGGGGTAAGCCTACACATGCTAGTCTATCCGCTCCATTGATGTCTAGTCTCAATGAAACTACGACTAGGGATATTTAGACTATTCATAGTAACACATATATGTAATTCTCACTCCACATATCTCCCACTATGTCCTTGCACTTTTACTCTATGAATTAGTCACAGACTTTGTTTCATCAATGCACATATACATATTAAAACATATATGATACCAGCGAGATACAATAAATAGAAAGCACTGATAAGTAACAAAGATGCCTTTGATTATAATAATTCGAAACTGTTTGTACATTATAGCTAATAATGATATATCGCCCCAATTACCTCTAGGGAATACATCATGTCTAACAATGCATACATTTTTGCATTCATTTATTCTTTTAGGAGCTAATGGGTGAAACCCAAAACTTTACTAACACATGATCACCTACTCGATTCAGATGAATTCCATGTACATCAAAATTTAAAAATCCCCTAATATTGGAATCACTTACCAATTTCTTTTCTGAACCAACACCAAAGGAAACCATGCCAGGTAAAGAAGTCTTTAATTAAGTTATCCAAAACTACATGAAGACCCAGGATTTTCAAAATGCTATGGAAAGCCTGAATGCATCTAGATCAAGGAAAATAGAAGATAAAATAATTGAACTAGCAGAGCTAAGCGCCAAGCTAGTCAATATTGAAACCATTGTTCCCAAGGTGGAGAAATGATTTATCCTTTCCTCACACAATGCATCGATATCGATAAGTTCGTACTTAGTGAATTTGAGGTGTTTCCCGCCAATTTCAAAATTCCCAATATAGCACTTTACAATGGTGTTGAGTCTCCTTAGACTCATATTGAGGGCTATCTCTAGCTGATGAATAGCATGGCAGTTCCAAAGGCCCACATTGTCAATCTTTTCTAGACCACCCTCCATTGTCCGGTAACCGACTGGTATATGAGTATGTCTTCTAACATAAAGTTTGATTGGATGAAAATAAGCTCAACATTCACTGAATTTATGCTTTTAATCTCAAATTCAAGACCTCTTTACAAGATCTTGAGAGAGAGAGAGATAACGTCCAAATGAAGCCTTTGAAGTTTATTATTTAAGAAGGATGGCGATCCAAGTGAGGAGCTCTAAAACAAGAAGGTTTCATTGTAAAACTTGTGGAAGGGTGTAGCTAGTGGTATCGAGATGAGATGAAAATGAAAAGGTTTGAAACCTCTAATAATGTTGTGGATTATTCTAAAAAGCTTAAAAAGTATGATGAGGAGGATAGGACAAAGAAAGAATAGTATCAAGCCTATAATAGGTCCAGAAGATATGAAAGGGGTAATACTTCTAGGTAAAATAACTCAGGGTATTCCAAGCTAGCCTAGCCTAGGCTACCAATATTAAGATTGTTGTTCCTGCTCAAGTACAAACCTATTAGTCTTTCTCACCGTGGGTGTCAAATCTTTGTCTGAGATAGTCACTAAGCTGAGAAAGGCTAACATAAAGTATCAATCCTTTTATTCCTCCATCTGCTACAGACAAGAATAATTTATGTGCTTACCATGTCATTAAGGGGCATAGGACCAATGAGGGCACTCAATTGTTAAAGATTTGTAGCAAGTCTTTGTTGATGAGAAGATCAAGGAACTGGAAAAGAAACCCAATACTCAAACCACTCCTTTACCAAACTTCAAGGGATCTGTGAATGTTATCAATATCTGCATCATTGGAGATGCCCAATTCCAAGAATTTTTTGAGAATATTACCATGACCTAGGATGGGGAGATAATGTTGTTTTTGATGACATGGATGTCATCTACCAAGTGGATTGGTATGTTCAAGAAATAAGAAAAGAAGGAAGGGATAATTATCAAATCATATTCAATATGATCTATTTGTGAACAACTTATCACAATGAAGATGAAGAGAGGCTCCTACAGTTCATGCATAGCCTTAATATCTCGATGATGGGTTTTTCTTTCCAATTCCCATGATTCCTTATGGATCTAGCTCTCAAGTGGTTCAATACTCTTCCAATTGAAAGAAATTGGAATGTAATTTATCTTCTAAGGGATTCAATGCACCATTTCATGGTAAATTATAAAAAAAGTTTAGGGATTCTTTGGTGGGAAGAGCCACAAGTTGATAGATGTAATTTGGGCTGGGAAGAGAACCCACTAGATCTTCCACTACTTCATCCAGGCACCCCACATCCTTATATGGATCCCAATTTCAATTAAGGGGTGCAATTCAAATTTTGAAACATTTCTAATCAAGCCCAAGGGGAACCCAACAACATTAATTAGCAACAAGGAGAATTGTATGACCTTGATTGAGCTTAGAATGATCTAAAATATTGGAAGGGATACTTCGATGTGGATGAAGTATAAGAAGAGCCGCAAGTCTTTTTCCAGGAAGCTAGGGAGAGTCTTAATAGATATGGAAAAATCGCTACTCAAGCACATGTTGATTTAGAGAGGATGATAGTTGAATTCAACATTATCCTTCAGGGAGTCGAGGGACATCAAAACCCTCTACCTAAAGAGGAAGAATCTAAAGAAGAGGAAGAAGATCCTGAAGAAGATCCGCACTAGCACCTTAAGGAAGGGATTGATTCCTTTCTACCCAAACTAGCTCCCCATCTACAAAATTGGAATTTCGAATACTTACATGGGGATCCTCAATTTATTTTGATAAGAATTCTTGAGGAAGAGGCATTTGAAAATTCAAAAGATGAGGATGGGTGGGATTCCGATGAGAAACGAGAAATGGAAGAATTGTTAGCTGGTCCTCCTATAAGAGAAGAGGAAAATCCTGAGCAAGACCCTTTATAGAATATGAAAGACAAAGATGAGATATTGGGAATAAACCCCATTTAAGAATGGAACCCTGAGCTTGAAGAAGCTGATTTTTTCATCAATAAACCAAACTAGGACATCGATTTTGAAGATGAGCTAAATTTTGAAAAGTTCATGGCAGGCCATCTAGATTTAGAAGTAATAAATGTAGAACCAGAATTCGAAGAAGAGGAGTTTGATGAACTGCCTATTTGTTGGGTGGGTGCATTTAAACATGATTATTCAAATTTCCCACATGGTCGGGTAATTAATTCAAATAATGAAAGCTTAACTATATATCAAGAAGACGACTCTAGCATATTTAGAAAAGTAGGAAGCCAAGACACCGGTGACTTCACTAACTTTGATTATGACAATGAAAATGTTATTTGGAGGTTATATTCACATGATCCATGAAAAAGGTCAAGAACCTTTGTGTAGCATATTGTGGAAAGAATTAGAATAAAAAATGAACAAGCTCTCATTAGCAATATTATAAGAGATCTAGAAACACCAGAAGAGCTTAATATTACTTATGATGGTACCCGTGGCCAAAGGACTCATCTTTACTTTTTTACGAGAATTATGAATAAACAAAAATTTCATTTTCCCATTGGCCAATATTCTTTCGCATGACATTGAGAATAAGAGCACTTATCTAGTTTGAAGGATTGACTATCCAAAATTTTCTTAGATAATATATTATGGAACTATCCATCAGAATACATGGTCCTAGAAAAAGATTATCTTAGAAGACCAGTATGCTACATGTCTTAGAAGTAGCCAAATTTTGTTTCCTGTCTAATTTTAAATCCTAGTAAGCTATCCTTGGTATGATTCTTAGTTTAGGTAGAAAAGGAACTGACCTTACCGTACTCGAGAAAGAAGAAGTCGAGAGAGTCAGCTTCACCCCTTTCATGTATAAATAAACTTTAGACATGATTGGTAGGAAACAATCAACATCTAAGGTATCTTCCTGTTCAGTTTTATGATTCGATAGGGTTCACTCAATAATTGTGTCTTCTCTCAAATCCTATAAGCTAATCTCATCGGTAATGATGATCCAAGAAAAGAAGCACCATTCATGAATTGGCCATTTATAGCTAAGGAACCTATCATGTTTACCATGAATATTAAACCTCTCAGCTTGAAAAACATCCATCTTGAAGAAAATTTTGATCAATTCATGTTGGTTCTTACGGCTTATAAAATTGGTTAGTGTTCGGGTGAATGATGATTAACTTGTTCTTTTAGATTTAGAAATTCTTAGCTAGGTTTAGTTAAATTTATACTAAGTATAATAAATTTTGCATTAATTGTTGATTAAAAACTTTTCAAACCATTCAGCTTGAGCTGACATTGGTTTGGACACAAACTATGTTGAGTAAATTCTTACTCTACTCAAGATGGTTTTTCAAGCAAGAGAAATAAAGAGAGATGTGCTTATGCATGAGTAAATGCTGACAAAGATAAAAGACAAAGTAAGGAACGTTTACACCTAAATTTATACTGGTTCGGTCCCTAACCTACCTCTACTCCCCAGATACCTTTTCTGAGCTTAAATCCACTAGTGTTATTTCCTTTAATTAGGAGGAGAAGCCTTTAACATTGGGTGGGATTACAAGTGAGTACCTTCCAAGCTATACTACCTCTCAAAACAGTTTGAGTACCCTTCTCAAACTATTATCACTATTGCACAAACAGGGAACTCAACTTATAGAATGTTGGTTCCTGTACAATAGATGACTTAGCTTGATCCAAGCCTACTAAATTTCTCTCTATTACAAATTGCTTCGAATGCTATATTTCCTTTTGAGATTTCTTGAATGGAATTCTAAAGGATGTGACTACTTTGATAGAGTTACAACTTTTTGGAAATTCAGGTGTTTCACCAAGTTGTAATCGACTACTTCTACCTCTATTTATGAATGCTTTTAAAAAACAGCCATTGCAACTTATCATCTTGACTTTGGTTGAAAATCTCTTCTCTTCAATCCTTCAAATTTCATCTTATTTGAGATATTTTTAGAGCCGTTTAGAGATAGGATTTTTAAATGTTGAGGCATGATACTAATCCGTTGATTAATTTCTCGTCAAAGATTCTTATCTTCAAGAAAATATTTTGAGAGAAAGTGTGTGAGATGCAATGTGTAGATTTTGATTGAATCCTTTGACTAACGTAGTAGTAGTGCGACGATGTTCAAAAATGGTGGAATGTCAAATGATTCTTTTTGACTTTGACTTTAGTGAGTACATGCCAACATTCTGTATTGACACCTTTTAGCTGTGAGGACCACTTGTATATTCTTTTATTTTCAGCACCAAAACCTTTTTTAAATCTGAAATGTATCAAACAAGAATATCCTATCTTCATAGAATAATTAAAGGTAATAGTGTGATGTATATTAACTCAGCATCGCATAAATTACTCAACTTTCGTTGAGGTATATCACATAAACTATGAAGTTGATTTACTTAGCACAACAACTCTCATAACAATAAGCCTTAACCTAACTAAGCCTAATGTCAAGCTGAGTTGTTCTTCGCAAAACAAACTCAAGATGACTACTTAATTAAGATTTCACTATCCTTAGTAGTTTGTTATCTCCAAAACTAAAATACTACGAAGTACTAATATTTTGGGTTCAACAATTCAGAGTCTTCAAAATAACATACTCGCCTCCGAGCACTGTTAGTCCAATCACCAAATGAGGAAGATTACATGATCAATTAAACCTATCACCCCGAGGAATGAGGCTCCCATATTGCTAATTCATCCTAATCCACTAGTCGAGATTGAAAGACCCATCATTATTAGCTCAAGGCAACTTCATCAATTTAAGCATTTGAGAACTTCTTATCAAAACCCAAGAACATTAATTGTAAATTTTTAAGAAGCTTATGGAGATTGAGACCTCCCCTTTTGCATCGCCAGATCAAGTTTGAGCATTTCTCAATACTGAAACAAGCACATTAATCCCCTAACATCTTCTTCACTAGCTCATATCTACTAAATGAAGGAATTCGTTATTATAGGGATCTCTATTTGAAAGCTAATGTATTCGGCCATGTTATGCCTTGTGTCAAGGTAAATGATGGCTCAACCTGGAATGTCTTCCCAAGGCAAATCCTCAAGATGCTAAGATTAAATGAAGGGGCTTTAAAGAAGTCTACTGTAGTCATAAAAGCTTATGATTATTCCAAAAGGGCTGTCATTAGAACCTTCAAAGCACAAGTTACCATTGGAGTAATGTTGTATATTGTTCTCTTCACAATTGTGAGCACAATCTACCCAGCCCAAATGATGATTAAATACCTACTCAGAAGGATGTCCAAATATCCAAGGTGATATGGAATACATTTTTCTTCTAGTAAAAACCCCTTTAAGAATCCCTCAAATGATTAATAAAATGCCCTGAGTTCTGCCCTGAGTCCAAATATCAAATGATTAATACATTTTTGTTTATTCTGCCTAGTCAGATTCCAAAGACTATCCCCAAAGATCTAACTATCGGATTATCATTAAATTTTGCTAGAAGGTTCTTAACATATAGATATCTATTTTGACTATTGGAAGCCAATCAACTAGTATCAAATGTAGTCAATTTACTAGTTCCAAGGTAGTAGATCGACTAGTCTCTAAAGTAGTCAATCGACTGGTCTTAACCAAAAAGTAGTCGATCAAATCCTTAATAAGTCGATTGAATTTTTTTTTTTAAAACATTATTCGATCGACTGGTCTACGAGTCATCATTAGAAAAACCCTAGTTTCACTAAGCAATATTAGTCAGTCGACTCACGTTATCGAATGGTCCCAAAATCTTATAAATTAGTGAACCAAATCCACTATTTTAAACTTAGCTCAATACTTATTTCATATCCCTTTCTTATAATTTTGAATTCCATCCAAAATCCTATCAAAATCCTTTTCAAATCACTTGAAAACCCTTTTTGAAGTTCTAGTTATACCTTGTATAGTCTTTACCACTTAGCCTATAGTAGCCTACATCATAGTCAAAACCTTATCAAAATATAGTGTGTCCCAAAGCCTTATAGTTATAGTGTTATCAAGGTTCTACTAACATCTTATCAATTCTAAAGCCCTATAGCCATAGTGCTGCCAAGGTTCTTCTAAAGTGTTAGCAATTCCAAAGATCTATAGTCATAGTGTTGCCGAGGATCTATAGAAGTTATATTAATTCTGAAGCCCTATAGTCATAATGGTATCGAGGTTCTACCGAAGTCTCATTGATTTCGAAGCCCTATAATCATAGTATTCTCATGGTTCTACTCAAAATATTATTAAGCCTTAAAGTCCTATAGTTATAGTATTCTTGAGGTTTTGCCCCAATACCATTGACTTTGAAGCCTGATAGTCATAATTTTCTTGAGGTTCTTCCCAAATACAAACCACATACACATACGATTTTAACACCTAGCGACCTTTTGGACACTCCGAAAGGTAATTGAGAGTGATTGGAATTCGTTCCACTTTTCTACATTTATTTTATAAACTAATTGTTATTGTTAATAATTTTTCAAAATAATTATTTTCTAAAAGGAAATGAGGGTTTTGTGAAACATTTTAAAATGTAATTTCTTTATATAAAGAATTAAAAAGTATTTTATCTGGACTCAGAATCACTAAATTAAATGTATAGAATTCTACCCAGATAAGTTATACCATAATTTTTCAATTGAACTAATATAGGTGGCAATCCCTATACTTTTGAAGCAGGGATTTTGACTCTATAATAATTTTGATAAATAAATCTCTTTCAAGAAGGTTCTTCCTTATGCGTTTCGTAGTCCCTATTGCATCAGAAATGTCCCTACACAAAATGCCAAGCATGAGCAGTATAACAACCACCCATTTGTGGGAAATTATCAAAGTGGCTACCGGAATAAAAACCCGAGAGCCCACTCTGCGTCATTGCGATGCTTACCAAAAAATCATCCTCTCACACTGGTGACTCCACTAGGGACTGTTTCTTTTCAAAAATGAAAATTTGAAACTAATTCTTTCTTGGACACAATATTGAAAATTTGTTTATATCAAGGAAATTCTATATGTAAAATATTTCAAGCAGAAATATTTTCTTCAAAAAGTGTTTTTTTCCGCATAACATGTGTATTTATCTCGCTCGACTACCTAGGTGCTCTTGGTGACACACTAATTGAAGTTGATTAAGGTTCATAAAAGGCGTGGATATAGGGTCACCACCAGTGTAAGTACAATACAACTAGATAGACTAGATTAACGTCTATCAATGATAAGTGTATAATTACACTTATTATCGTATTAATTTTACACACTAAACACTATAATTTAAGTCATTTTTATACTTTATATAAAATATTTCACGTGGTATGTAGTTCTTTTTTATGCAAATGCAGATACTAGGTAAATCTTGGGAGTAAAATGATCAAAAGTAGAATTCTATGAAAAAAGAGTGAAAAATGTGCAAAAAGATGCGTGGAACTGAAAAGATTTGGATTAGGATAGAAGCTGTCAAAGATCGGTGAAGTCACAAGGAGAATTCTGAAGAAAAATGCAATTCACGGTCACGACAACCATTCGCAGTCATGACCTGTTCTTCTTCCGAACAGAATTTTGCCAATCAAAGAATTACGGTCATGACTTGTATATCGAGTTCATGACTTGGATGATTTACTGGTTTTATCTTCAACTACCAACCGCCAGATAAGCATGATCAAAACCATCATCAACTACTAATGAATAAACACCTATCTGAAGTCAACCAATCATTAAAAGGTGCCTATCCATTATGGATTAGATTGAAGCTTCTCAACCAATAATAATGAAGTGATGCAATTATTCACCAATGGACATGACTCTTTGTTTGGATAGACACAACCCTTCGAACTCTATAAATAGGGCTCCAAACCTTACAATTTCGTGCATCATTCAAGTAGTAAGGGATGCATTAGAGTATATGAGTGAAATATAGTTTGTGTATAGATAGAGAATTCGCTACGTTTATAAGTGTTAGCGAGAAAATGTTAAGTGATTCCAATACTTGTTTCAATCACTAGATTTCTCTATATTCTCGAGCGATTGTTCTATAAGTGTACATGCAAATCACTTATCAATAAAAGTTTTCGTTCTTCAATATTCGTTTGTTCAATATTCACAAAGAATAGCATCCTAGCGGAGGTTCTGTACAAGTCGAGATCGAATTCAAAGCAGACGCAGGAATTGAAGGAATTGACGACTCCCATTAAAGAGTGGATACGGTTTGATCAACTTTAGCTTTCACTTGCATACCTTACAACTTTGCTCTGCTTTCTACTTATACTTTCTATTTCGAAATTTATAATATGTCTATGTGTCATAATGTCTATTCTGTGTTAAGTCTTTTATATTAATCAAGTTATATGCGTTGGAGTTAATTTTAAGAGTAGTTTCGGGGTTAACAATATCGTGTATAATCACTCGATCTATGATGTAACGCTGTTTAGTGAGCCAACATTTTTGGAATGGTAACTTGCTAAATATGGCTATGTGAGAGTGACTCGTATTAATCATAGTATTGACATTGTCTAGGTTTATATAATTGTCTTGATTCATTTGCACTAGATTTAGAAAAGTTATTTCATGTGTTGCTCTACGGTGAATAATTGAACATCTGAGTATTTTGAACCGAGTCTATTAGATTAGATTAGTGAATCGTAACATCTTTGTTGAACTTGCATGTTTTCTCTACTACCCTTATTTCGTAAGGAAAATCTATATATTTAGATTATCTAATCTTTTATATCTATATTTACTCATTCTTCATTCTAACCCTCCTATCCAAAACCTTATAATATTTTATTTTCTTTATTTTGTCTTCCTTATTGATCTTTAGACTTGGTTCCTTCCCTGTGGGTTCCATATCTTTTAAAACTACATCGCAACTGTATACTTGCAGTTATTATCATTTTTCTATTTGATAAGAGGTACTGACAACACCTATATTACATGAACAAGTTCTTGGCG
>CATIWQ010473988.1:0-15015 GCA_949673415.1 Euphorbia schlechtendalii | reverse complement strand
ACAACCTCAAATCCCATTTAAGTTGGCTTTGTGATCTGTATGCCATCATGGGGTTTCCCCCTTCACAAAGAAATTTTGCCAATTATCAAACACTTAAATCTGTCTATCAATCCTCATAAAGCTTCTGAGATATTTTTATTTTCTTGTAGTCATTCTCGCATAAAAAATTATGCTAGCCAATTAAACTCCGTCTTCTGGTGATCGATTCACTTTTGACGCATATGATTGTTTGGCTTGATAACCAAAGAGCCTGCCTGAAACTCAGTAGTTTCAGGTTTCAGAGAAGTGGCTTTCCGATTGACCGATTTAGAATATATACATTTATTTTTCTTGCTACCTATTTGAGTCTCCTGCATTATCTCAATCTCATTATGTTAAACAATATGATATGGCCGATTCACTTTTCAAATTTTCAATGCTTTGAAAGGAATTGTAGGTTCTAAGATGAGAAAGAGACTGTGGCACAAGTGGTCTTGGAAGCAACTTTATTTTAGGGAGGTTGGTGATAATGTGCACCATAGAGAGAAGTACTCTATATTATTGGATTGTTGGTGATAATGTGCATCAATAAAATCTTTCGAAAAGAAGTGCTTTTAATAGATTTTGAAAATGTGCTCCAAATTAATTTATGTTTTTAATTGTTAGTGAAGGATGATGAAATTCAAAGAAAAGAAGAAGAGAAAGGATGAAACAGAAAATGTATATTGAAAAAAATAGATTAAGTTACAAAGTAGGTGAAGGGACCTTTATATACCAGGTCTAAAAAACAAACTTAATGAATGTCTAAAGTACCCTCTAACATAACGGATACTTTTATAACTAACATCTAACTAACTTATTCAATTTTATATTTCTACATCCCCCTCAAGATGGACATCATATCATTGAATGCTGATAAGTCCCAATCTTGAATTCTACTTGATGAAATCTGGTGTGTAAGGGTTTGGTAAACATATCTGCAAGTTGATTGCTGGAAGTTACTTCCATGAGATGTATGATGCCATCTTGGACCTTAGATCTCACAAAGTGACAATTGATATCCAAGTGTTTTGTTCTTTCATGGAATACTGTAATATTTGCAATATGCATTGCTGATGAATTGTCACAAAAAAGCAAAACAAGAACTGTGTAGTTTATCTTGAAATCTTCAAGTAGATAGAATATCCATTGGATTCTGCAGCAGTAGTAGACATGACCCTATATTTTACCTCAGTTGAACTCCTCGAAATGGTATTCTGTTTCTTCGTTTTCTAGGAAATAAGTGAATTTTTCATGAATATGCAGTATCCTCTGACCGATTTTTTAGTTTCTGTATAGCTCCCCCAATCTGAATCTGTATAGCCTTTGATTTGTTTATTTGTAGTTGAAGAGAAGAAAACAACTGCTACTGGCTTTCCCTTTAAGTACCTGAGAATTCGATGAGTTGCTGTCAAGTGACATTCACAAGGTTCTTCTAGGTGTTGAGACAACTTCTGCACTGCATAAGAGATGTCTGGCCTTGTGTTTGTTTAGTACAAAAGCTTGCCTATCAACTTCCTATATGTTGTATTATCCTTAAGTTTCTTGGACTGTTCTTGATTCAGTTATTGGTCTGTGGTGATTGGAGTGCAACATGGCTTGCATACTAAGAAGCCATACTCTGCCAACAGATTAAGAGTATATTTCCTCTAATATACATGTATTCCAGTGTTGTTTATTGCCACTTCTAGGCCTATAATGAACTTCATTTTTAATACTAAAGCAATTATGCAAATATTGTTTAATTTCTTTTGTAGCATTTTCATTATCACTAGCCACTATTATATCATCAACATATAATGTTAAAGCTAAGAAAGTGTCTTTGGTTTTCTTAATGAACAATGAAGGGTCAGCCATAGATTGTTCAAATCCTTTATTGATTAAACTAGTTGTTAGAGTGGAATTCCATTATCTACTAACTTGTTTTAATCCATAAAGTGATTTTTGAAGTTTACAAATTGCATTGGGAATAGAAGAAATAATGCCTTGAGGTAATTCCATATAAATTTCCTCATCTAGACTAAAATGCAAAAAGTCATTATTGATGTCTAGTTGTTCTAGAAACCAGTTTTCCTTAGCTGCAAGAGCCAATAGAATTCTAACAGTAGATATTTGGCTAAGGGAGAAAAGGTGTCTAAATAATATATTCCATGTTTTTGTGTATAACCTTTGGCTACAAGCCTGGCTTTATACCTTTCAATGGAGCCATCACTTTTCCTTTTGATTCTAAACACCCATTTGCATCCAATTGGTATTTTATCTTTTGGTAAAGTGACTACTTCCCATGTTTTGTTATCTTGTAAAGCTTTAATCTCATTATTCATGGCATCCTGTCATTCTATAGATTTTACAACTTCTTTATATCCCTTAGGTTCCTTTTCAATAGTTATTTGTAAAGAATAACTTCTAAGACTATCAGACAATTTTTCATAGGAAATGACAGATAATGGATATAATCTATCTTGTTCAAAAATACATGTATCCTCAAAATGCAAAAGATTATAATGATAATCTTTTAGATACTGAGGTTCTCTATGTTGCCTTGAAGGTCTACTGCCATTTTGTCCATTTGTTCTCTTGTTGTTGCTGTCATCTGGTCTTTTATTCCCTGTTTCAATAGATAATTCTACATCTTTTGCTATACAATTATCCATTTTCTTTTAAGCACTATCAGCCTTACTTAATTCTAGAAAAAGGAACATATGTTCATAAAAGACTACATTCCTAGAAACAACAATGTTATTATTTTCAAGAAAGTAAATTCGATAACCTTTGGTACCATAATAAAAACCTAAAAAAATTCCTTTGTCTGCTTTACTATCAAACTTTGTTCTTTCTATTGACAAAGTATTAACATAGCACAGACAACCAAAAGCCCTTAAACTATCATAATCTGGTAATTTTTTGTATAAAAGTTCATAATGACTAACATTGTTTAGCATTGGTGATGGTAACTTATTAATTATATCCAGAGCATGTCCAATAAAGAAATTCCAGAAAATGATTGGTAAACCACTTTGAAACTTAAGACTTCTAGCTACATTCATTATGTGTTGATGTTTTCTCTCAACTATCCCATTCAATTGAGGATTTTCGACACAGGAAGTTTAATGTAGGAATCCAAACTTTGAATAAAAAGAATTCATTCTAAATTCAAGTCCATTGTCTAACTTAATAACTTTAATGCTTCCATCAAATTGTGTTTTAACCAAACTATAAAACTATTGTATAATACCAGACACTTCAGACTTAGCTCTAGTCATTATGGCCCAAGTAAACCTATAACAATTATCTACAATGGTTATAAAATACCTATATCCATCAATAGATGCAACAGGTCCCCATATATCAACATGTATTAGATCAAAAACATTTTTGCTAAAAGAATTTGAAATTGGAAAAGATAGTTTCTTTTGCTTAGCTTTCGGGCAAATGTCACATACAAAATTAGTATCCACAGTAATATTAGGAAATCTCCTTTGTAAACTAGCTAATCTTTGATTAGACAAATGTCCAAGCCTAAAATGCCAAAGTTCATTTCTATTACAAGTAGCAAAAAAAGATAAATCTGTGCTCAAGTACAAAGTATGAAAATCCTTCACATTAAGATGATACAGGCCATTATGCACTTTAGCTTAACCAATCTTTTTCTTCATGGTATTATCCTGTATTAAACAATTTGTAGCATAAAAAACTACTTCACAATCTAATGAAACACTAAGCTTAGTGACAACAAGAGGTTATATTTGAAAGTAGGCATATATAATACATCAAATAAAATGAATTGAGGACTAAAATGCAAATCACCTAAATGTGTTGCCTTCAAGCTATAATTATTGGGTAACAGAACATGCTAGTTATCAATTTTTCTTATATTTACTAAACCAAATAAAGAACTAGTTATATGACTGCTTGCCCCTGTATCAACAATCCAAGACATACTAGTCAAATGTTGAAAAATACCTGAAGAAACAGTGCTGCTGTAGCCAACTTCATAATTCGAATGAGAGTAGAAGCCCTACTCCTGTTTTGGCTACAAAACAGTTGCTGATGCAGCATGTACATAAGATTGTGGTTGTTGCTGGAAGATTTTTTGTTGATTGAATTGTTACTGCTGCTGAACAAAATCAGCTAATTAAACCAATTGTTCCTGAGATAAGCCTTGAAACCCTTTGTTGTTCTCAACACTACTACTTCCAGCTTGTACATTCTCTTGCTCAAACTCATCACTTGCAACACCTTCAAAAGCCTGTTGATCAAAAGAGTCCTGATCCATATCATCATATGACATTATTACAGCATTAGCTTTAGCAAATCTCCTCTTGAGATGTGGTGGATAGCCATTCTTTTTCCAACAATTTACTACCAAATGATTGCCTTTGCAAAAAGAGCAGCTCATATTCTTATCACTACTGTTCTGAAAAACCCTTTTAAAATTCCCTTGTTGACCACCATGTTGTTGATTCCTAAAGCTATTTCCTCTAAATTGATGATTCCCAAAACTATTCGAACCATAATTCCCACTAAAGTTATTGGCACCATCAACATATTGTTCGCTCCTAACAAAAGATGCCACATCTTGAACTATATCCTCTTTAACAGAAATTGCAAACTCTCTTTTAAATTGCAATAATAAAGAAAATAATTTTTTTCAAAGAAGGTAACTGCTCCATTCCCATAATTTGTGACTTGATTGCAGAAAAAGAACCATTCAATCCTTTCAAGAAGCAGATCACTTGATTAGTTTCTTGATTATTTCTTATCTTTCCACTTACGTTACAATAGCAACCTTCACAGGCACAAGAAGGAATAGGACTAAGACTCAAAAACTCATCCCACTAAGATTGCAAAGATGAAAAATACTCAGTAATGGACCTAGCTCCTTGAGAGATGGAAAAAATTTCACTTTGTAAATCAGCCAATCGGTAAGCATTAGACTGAGAAAACCTCTTTCAGATTATCCCACAACAACTTAGCTAAATCAAAACACATAACAAACTAGGCAATTGAAGGATTAAGGGATCGAATAAGCCAAGATAAAACCATATTATTACAGCGACGCCAAGAACTGAATAGAGGACTCTCTAAAGATGGCTTTTCTATAGTTCCATCAATGAACTCAAGCTTTTTCTTAGACATTAAGGACATTCTAGCACTTCTTGCCCAAGAATGGTAATTATACCTATCTAGCAAAGGTGAAATAAGAACCAGAGATGGATTTTCACCTGGATGAATATAAAAAGGGCTGTTCTCATCAATTTTGGACTGATTTTCGTTTCTTGAAGCCATTTTGGAAAGAAAAACACATCTTACTGCAATTACAAAGAAGCACCAGAAAAATTCCAAAACCCGATCGAAAAGAAAAATACAAAACCCAACTATAATGATTACACGCTAGCTTAAGAAATAAAGAAATCTAAGCGGCAACGAACTGATTTTGCTCGAATACCATGATGAAATTCGAAGAAAAGAAGAAGAGAAAGGATGAAACAGAAAACATATGTTAAAGAAAATAGAAAAGTTAAGTTACAAAGTAGGTGAAGGGACCTTTATATACCATGTCTACAAAACAAGCTTAATGAATTTCTAAAGTATCCTCTAACATAAAGGATACTTTTATAACTAACATCTAACTAACTTATTTAGTTTTATATTTCTACAAAGGAAAAACTTAAATCGAAAACGAATTCGGTACTTACCTTTTCCGTATGCCTAATATCGAAGAACGCCGCATCGAATGCCGAATCGGATCCATCTCATGGTTAGTCGGAGTATGGATATGTATCCATGACTTATGCAGTGAGAAAGATGATAACGATCAATTTGTGATGTTTTCGTCGCGAGACGAAAACCTGGGAGAGAGAATTGATTGAAAATAAAAATGATAATGAATTTCGAATGCTGAATTCAATATATATATCAACATACACGTCTGTATATATATTAAATAAGAAAATGGATTAATTATAATTAAGTCCATAAATTCTTGATTATTTGTAATTAATTCTTTAAAGTTCTATAATTTTTTCAATTTAGTCTAAATAACTAAATTGGATCGGATTCTTTGACCCGATTAACCCGCTCACGGACAGACCGGGTATTTTCAACAGTTGGAGTTGGTTTTTATTTTTGAGTCATCAAATTAGTTTGTTGATTTTAATGTTTTAGCATGTTGGAGATGTGGTGTTATCCTACGTTAAAAATATACAAGTAAAATGAGTTGGATATAAGTAGAGTAGATTGAATCTTAATACAAGCTAATTTGTTTTATGTTAGAATGAACTTAATCCCACTTGTATGCTCATTCAAACTATCAATTCTAACACTTTTCGAGGCTCATGAAACTCTACGTGATATCACAAGTTAAGTATTCCTATTTTAAAGTAACATTTTTTCAGACAGCTTTTATGTAGTGTGACATTTTCATATCCTACTATTTGTGTTTCTAGGCTATACAATGACTTTTGTTACTTTGATTTAATGAATAAGGAAGTAGCGATATTTAAATTCCATGTTGTACTTTAGTCTCTTGCTCCAACACTAACAGTACAAATCGTGTATGTATAAAAAAATACACTAACAGCACAACAACTAGCGTAAAAAAATTCATGTATATTTATTGGCCCAATATAAGCTTTTTATTAAAATAAAATATATGTTAAGTTGAGGAAATAGAGTATCTTTGTATTAATGACCTTTAGCTCCACAAATATCTTTGTAAGGATTGCTTCCCTCAACTTTTATGTTTCCACCTACTACCCCTATTCAAAAGGTCCCCGGAACTCCATCACCTTTGCAAAAGTGTATCTCATAGCTCCTTGCATCCCTCAACATCAGTCTCAACCAATGACGTGCACAACACTGCCACATGTCAGTTTGGAAAAGTCAAACCAATCCAAAACTGACATGTGGCATATATTTACTAAAAAAATTAAAAAATCCAAAATAAAAGAAGTGTCTCTTATTCTTCTCCGTCCATGTTTTCTTCTCTCCATGGCGAAAAGGGGCTGCTCCAATCGGAACCATCTTTGCCAAAGGTTGTTGCCGGTGGTGTTGCTCTGCTGTCAACTTTTAATTGAAGTTTGATGTATCTGGTCCTTTGAGTAAATCCTTTGATTTACAGGAGTCGCCTGCTCTGTGTAGCATCAATTCCCCTGTGCATCTAGCTCAAAGGGCCTGGTTTGCATCTTCCTAAAGGGGAGAAGTCTAATTCAGTTTCTAATATTCCATTTATTAAATCTGAACTTTATGCTAAACAAGCTTATGGAATTCGGCTTTAAGCCACATGTTCATGTCTTCTTCGTCCTCTCCATAGTCCCCTTTCATTTTCTTTCTTCGAATTCAATCCATCCATTGTAAATGGCCTGGTTCACTTTACTCTTTCAAAAATTAAGCAACATGAAAGCTAAATAAACAGATTGAAAAGTCCCTAAACTAAATTTTAATAACCATTTATCTTGCAATGGAAATGAAGATCGTTCAAGTTCAACCAAATGTTTGACAAAAAATGCAACAAACAACAATTACATGCCTCTGTTACAGAAACTCATGGATTTAAATGACATAAAAAATCAATTGAGACTAGTTTGAAGAAAATGCATCTTATGAACTTCAAAAGATCCATGGAGCAAAGATAGATGGTTAAGAGAAAGAGGATAAATAATAAAAATTAAGTTTTTCATTTTTATTTTTTAATTTTCGCACACTCTCGCAATTTGACAACTATTGCCACATAAACGGACACATCAACACCAGGGAGTTACAGGGTGCACTTTTTCAAAGGAGAGGGAGCTTCGAAGACCTTTTGAAAGGGTAGGGAGGCAGAAGGTGAAAAAGTGAAAGATGAGAGAGTTATTGATGCATTTGACCTTGCTTATTCATATACTTTACCTGCTTTGTGGGATAAATATGCTTCTTATTTGCATACGATTATAATTTGCTTAAATATCCTTAATTTCCTTGCCGAAATATCTCATCTCTCAATCCAACCCATACAATCACACTGCACATTTCCCTTGCAAATTCCCACTTAATCCATCTACTACTACCCTTCCACGAATGCCTAAATTATCATCATCATCATCATCATCAATTGGTAAAAAAATTTCTTTTGTGACATTCATTGAATATTTTTTTTATCTTTAAAAGCTGGTGCAGAGTTCGATTATATGTATACATGAATCTTAATGTGTTGTAATCTATATCATTTATATCTCACTATTTAGCAATTTGAGACCAGTAAACACATATTCGATGTTACCTCTCTTAAGTGATGGAATTGTATGACCCAAAAGTTTAAACCAATTCAATTCAACTGTGGTGCCGAAAACTTAAGTTGGCTTTTAGCCCATCTAAATAGCTGAAGCCCACAAGGATTTTTTAGCCCGTTTTAAATAAGTGGTGGTATAAAAGGTTTCCTTGATTCAATTTAGGGTTAACAGTGTTCGTTTCTTTTTCATTCTTTGAGCCAAAAGATCCCTGCTACTCTCTTGTATTCTCTCTTCTTGATCTTGAAGATTAATGGTTTTCTTGTAACCGATTATGTGTCAAACGGTTTGGAATACATCTATTGTATAGGTGCCGATATATAAAGGTATTTTTTCTCTATTGTAAATGTATTGAAATTGTAAGCTAGAAAGATTAGGGTATTGTGTGTAATCTATTCTTTTTCTTTCTATAGTCTATGAGTGTTAGTTTGGGTGTATGATTAGGAGTTTCATATGTTGGTTTAACACTGGGATTTGGAAAGATAGGCCATGTAATCTGCTCCTTGCTTCGATTCTTCATCAATAAAGGTTTTCGGGATCTCTGCACCGTGGATTAGTCTAGTTACTTCGTGCAACTAGGAAACCACGTAAATTGGTGTTGTTCTTTACTATTTTTTGCTGATTTTTATTTCTGTCAAGTGCATATGTTGAATCTAGGAATAATTTGGCTAAAGAAACTAAGTAAACTAGGTTCTAGACTTAACAAATTGGTATCAGAGCTCTATTTCTTTTGCGATTAAATTTGTCTATGATCTTTACATGTGACTGATCTTGAGTAATATTTGGTTTTGTGATATTATTAGATGTTTTATCTAAGTTTTGATCAATTTAATGTGTTCTGTTTTCATATGTAGTAGAAATAAAAGAGTCTTGAGATATGTTGTTGTCGTTCTATTTTTTATTTTGATTCTTTTCTCATAAACAAGTACAAAGATATCTAATACGATCTTATCATCTATTTTTGCGTTTTATTCACTGGTTGAGATAAGCCTCATGGAATAATTCATAAAGAATCAAGTAAGTACTTCTAAAAAATGATTGATAAGGCTTCCGCTGGCTACATCTCCAGTGTTTGAGTTGAGTTTCAAGTAAGTGTCTCATAAAGCAAGTATAGCCTTCGGCTGAACTGTAAGTAAATCCTTGAAATTTCATTTATTATTAATTCTGATACATTAATATATTAGGATTAATATATAATTGTTTATATCAAGATTATTGTTGCTTTGAGGTTATCTCTGTTGAAACTTTTTGAGTTTTAATTGTTTTTTGTTTCCCGAATCTTATTACTATTCAGTTAGTCTTTAATTTAAATATTAAGACTAGTAATTTCAATTTGATTGGTTTTCTTTGAATAGCTTAATTTTTTGGAAAGTTATCTATTTACCTATTATTTTTCAAGATTTGTTTGTCTTCAAATTAGTTGGTATTCTAATTGTTGTGTATGAGTTGTTCTGAGATTATATGTTTGATGGTTTGTCTATTTGTTTAGTATATTAATTTTTTATAAAAAATAAAATAATAAAAATAAATCAGTTATTTTGTAATCTCTAAGATAACAAGAATGACTACCACTAGATTAATCTTGATAAATTTTATGGAAAAGGTGACTTTTCTGTTTGGAAACAAAAAATGAAAGTTATCCTTGTTCAGCAAAAATACCATAAAGCATTAGCTGGCATCGATAAACTTCCTGCCTCATTAACCGAGGAGGAAAAGCAGGATATGATGGAACTAGCATACTCCATCATAATCCTTAACTTGTCTGATGTTGTTATAAGAAGGGTTAGAGAGTCTAAAACTGCTCCCGAATTATGGTTGAAACTTGAATCTTTATATATGACTAAAGACATAGCTAGAATTTCCTATTTAGAAGAGAGATTATTTAGCTTTAAAATGAATTTCTCTAAAAGTGTGGATGATAACATAGATGAATTTCAAAGGCTTGTAATTAAATTAGAAAATGTTGAAGAAACTATATGCTGATAATCAAGCAATTCTTCTTCTTAATTCAATTCCCGAAAGTTATAGAAATGTCAAAGATACATTGAAATATGGTAGGGAGTCTCTAGATATTGATGATATCATAAATGCTTTGAAAATGAGAGAATTGGAAATTAAAGATTCAAAACCAAAAGGGCAGTCTAGTGAGGCCTTAACAATAAAAAGTAAGAAAGGAGGTCAGATAAAGGGAAATAAATCTAAGACTAATCAGTCTGGTAATTTTCATAAAACTAATGAGTCTAATAGTCAAAATGATAATGGAAATAAAGGTAAATCACATAAAAATTTAACTTGTTTCTATTGTAATAAAAAGGGACACATTAGGAGGTTTGCAAAGAGATAACCCAACAACAACTAAACAATAATCAACTAGGTGGTGTTGTTAACAACACTGCTGAATTAGGGGATATAGAGGCATTGACTATATTTCAATTTAGAGATCAGAATTCATGGATGTTGGACTCTGGGTGTACATTCCATATGACACCAAGAAGGGACTGGTTCTGCTATTATGAACAAATTAAAGGTGGACAGGTTCTCATGAGAAATGATACTTGCTGTGAGATACTTGGAATAGGAAGAGTCCAATTTTTGGTTGATAATGGAAGTAGAATTCTTTTAAAAGAAGTTAAACATATACCTAACTTGAAAAGAAATATGATATCCCTTAGTCATTTAGACAGTAAAGGTCTAAAATACATAGCTGAAGGTGGAGTCATAAGGATTATGAAACAAAATAAATGTGTTCTCAAAGGTAATCTGGTTAATGGTCTCTATTTTTTAGCTGGTAGTGTAGTTGTTGTTTCATTTGATGCAAATATTTCTACTCCAAAAGTAGAACTTTGGCATAGAAGACTTGGGCACTTTGGTGCCAAAGGTCTTGATATTCTGAAAAACCAAGGTGTTTTAGATATCCCTAAATCTGATAAAATTGAAAATTGAAAATTGTGAAACTTGCATAATGGGAAAGTCACATAGACTCAGTTTTAACAAATCTTCAAATGTGTCAAATGAGTGTCTAGAATATGTACATAGTGACCTATGGGGGTCACCATATGTACCTTTATCTCTTTCAGGTTCACAATACTTTGTGTCATTCATTGACAACTTTTCCCGAAAGGTTTGGATATATTTTTTGAAAAATAATTATGACATTTTTAACAAATTTATTGAATGGAAAGGTCTGGTTGAAAATCAACAGAATCTAAAAATTAAAATGTTAAGGATAGACAATGGTACTTAAGGTTTGATGAATATATGCATAAGCTTAATTTTAAAAGAAGTAAATTTGACTCTTGTGTGTATTTTATGTGCTTGAATGATGGGTCTTATATTTACTTGTTATTGTACGTTGATGATATGCTTATAGCATGTAAATATAAATCTGAAATTGACAAATTAAAGCTTAAGTTAAATGCTGAATTTGAAATGAAAGATTTATGGGAAGCCAAGAGAATTTTAGGTATAAACATAGTAAGGGACAGAACTAAAGGAACCATAAACTTAACTCAAAATGATTATATTGAAAAGATATTAAGTATTTTTGGGTTAGATAATACTAGGGATGTCTCTACACCATTAGGAGCACAAGCTAAAGTCTAGTTCATTACCTTTGTCAAAGGAGGAAGCTGAATTTATTAATAATATCCCTTATCAAAATTTGGTAGGATCTATGAAGTATGCAATGGTTTGCACTAGACCCAATATAGCTTATGGGGTAAGTGTGGTTAGTAGGTTTATGAGAATACTGAATAAATCTCACTGGTTAGCTATTAAATGGTTGGCTAGGTATCTAAAAGGGTCAATATCTACTAGTTTGCAATATAAAAAGTTATTTGGTAATGAGATCACTATTGAAGGTTTTTGTGACTCAGATTTTACAGCTGACCTTAATAAAAGGAGGTCAGTTACAGGTTATTGTTTTACATTGGGTGGTAATCTAATTAGTTGGAAATGGAGTCTTCAACATATAGTTGCTTTGTCCACAACCGAGGCTAAATATATAGCCTTAATAGAGGCTATAAAGGAAGCTTTGTGGCTAAAGGGAAAGGGAATTGTGTCTGAATTAGGTTTGGAACAAAATAATGTTAAAGTATACTATGATTCTCAATCAGCAATACATTTGTGTAAAAATTCAATGTTCCATGAAAGAACAAAACATATTGACATAAGATTACATTTTGTTAGGGACATTGTTAATTCTGGTTCGTGTTTGTTGATAAGATTCACACTTATGTGAACCCTGCTGATGTTTTAACCAAATGTGTTTCCATTTCCAAGTTTCAAGCTGCTTTGAAGAAATTAGGTGTTGTACAAAATCTTGAATTTAAGTCAAGTATTTTGTGCCCCTAATTCTGCCCTTTGGTGATTACCCTGTGCAAGGGTCCTATGAAGTTTTTGTTGGTGAAGATGGTCCAAGAAGCCAAAGGTGGAGATTTGTGGTGGCCGAAACTTAAGTTGGCTTTTAGCCCATCTAAATAGCTGAAGCCCACAAGGATTTTTTGGCCCGTTTTAAATAAGTGGTGGTATAAAAGGTTTCCTTGATTCAATTTAGGGTTAACAGTGTTCGTTTCTTTTTCATTCTCTGAACCAAAAGATCCTTGCTGCTCTCTTGTATTCTCTCTCCTTGATATTGAAGATTAACGGTTTTCTTGTAACCGATTGTGTGTCAAACTGTTTGGGATACATCTACTGTATAGGTGCCTATATATAGAGGTATTTTTTCTCTATTGTAAATGTACTGAAATTATAAGCTAGAGAGATTAGGGTATTGTGTATAATATGTTCATTTTCTTTCTATAGTCTATGAGTGTTAGTTTAGGTGTATGATTAGGAGTTTCATATGTTGGTTTAACACTGGGATTTGGAAAGATAGGCCATGTAATCTGCTCCTTGCTTCGATTCTTCATCAATAAAGGCTTTCGGGATCTTTGCATCATGGACTAGACTAATTGCTTCGTGCAACTAGGAAACCACGTAAATTGGTGTTGTTCTTTACTATTTTTTGCTAATTTTTTATTTCTGTCAAGTGCATATGTTGAATCTTGGAATAATTTGCTCAAAGAAACTAAGTAAACTGGGTTCTAGACTTAACATCAACAAATGGATTGCATAAATTTGAACTTTCAACCATTTAAATCTAAGTTACTTTGATATCATATAATTGAACAGTTTAATAAAAAAAATTAAATTGTTAGGAAAGGTTCAATCGTAACTTCCAAATCTCCCAATCGAAGATCATCCAAAGTGAAGTGCCACCTTGTACTTTTAATATACAAGTCTAAATGTAACATGTCCCGTTTACATACAATTCTATATTTATTTAACTTAATTTTGCCAAAGAAAATGTTTAGGTTGTAAACATTTTATTTAACCATCATTTTTATAGTGACAACTTTCAAAAGAGAGTTACTCTAATATATAAGCAACTCACGGTTCCATTGAATTTATATTAATATATTTATAATTTACACTATATTTTCACACTATATTTTGATTTATTCCACATTTGATCAAATTTATATGTATTGTTTGTTGAGTTATGCTAACCTTACAGAAACTCCGATGATATACCATTTCAACATTTTGCAACGGTTATAGAAATGTAATCCCAATCAAATTTATACGAAACACATCTTGGGTTTCTGCAATCAACAAAAGATGGAAAATTGTTTATTCAAATTCTTAAAACCATTTTATCCAAATGGAGGGATCAAGTAGGTAACCAAGTCAACAACATCAATTTTGGCACCTCAAATTATTCTCAAAATTAAACTTCTTATATTCAAGCTTATATATTTAATTTAGGAACCAGTAGGCAACTAATTAGCCAACAACATTATTTTTGGCACCTCAAATTATTCTCTATATCAAGGGGTTGGCTTTCCTTTATTTAATTTGTTTGAGAATAGTATATGATGTAATCGTTTACTAAAATAGTGAAATCCCAAGTTTTGTCATTATTTATTTTTCCACCTTTTAAATACATATAATGTGTTAAATAGTTTATTTTTTTCTTCGGGGGTCTTAGCAATTAAGAAAATATTGGTAGAAGCAGATTGACAGTTACCCAAGAAAAACCGAAACTTTAAAAAATATAAATTCATATCACGATATATTTTATAGCGTAAATTTTTATTTTATTTAAAGTTACTGAATCGATTACGTAGTCATAATTGAATATAATTTTTCTTATACATAAAATAGTTAAATATATAAAACAGTCAATTAAACAAAACTACAAATACGGCTGAATGTCAAGGTCAATCAATTGGTGTATTGGATGGACGCCATATTTTACTCATATGGTGAAACAAAATTATATTATAGCATTTTTGGATATAGTCAATTAATTGGTTCCAATAAGATTAATATTATCTATCCTACTATATATTATATAGTTTATTTAAGTCAAATAATTGGTCTCGGCCACCATACCTTAACAACGTGATAAAAATAAAGATAACATCAAAAAGGAATAAACTGAGGTTTGATGGAATATGAAATGATTGGTATAAATAGATAGCGGAGTTTTGATGGGATTCATAAGCTAAAACAAATCCAGAGGCTTAATTAAATTTTAAAGCATATAATTAATAAGCTTAATTACTTCTAAAAATGACGATCACTGCAGCTGAGGAAGCCATTTTTCGTCCTTTCAAAAGCTTCCCTCCTGCCTTGTGGAGTTCCACTTTTACTTCATCACCTACTCATGATTCAGTATGAATTA
>CATIWQ010473913.1:0-14437 GCA_949673415.1 Euphorbia schlechtendalii | reverse complement strand
ATATGCATTACATGGCTAATTAAAGTCAAATTAGAAGTGTACATGATTTGTACTACTTTGAAAAAAGGGATAAGGCTCATTTAGTTTTATTTTTAAATAAAAACTAATATAATAAACTATAGATGTATGTTAATTTAGAATGACATACACGTGAATGTTTGCAATAAAAGTGCCGTCCCTTTTGTTTTTCCAAAAATTAATTAAATTCTTGAGTTTCTTTTTGGCTTTCATCAACTTCGGCTAGCACCGGTTCCGAATCAAGAGGGGTTCGTGCACGTGATTTTGGAGAAGCTCCCTCCCTGCGAGCTTTGTTTCATCCGTCTCAAAAGAGACTTCAGGTGAGTGTTATTTTATGTAATCTCATCGGTTTTAAACCATTCGAATCGTTCCTGGAAAAAGATCTTATTCCGGATTTGAGAAATTTTAATTGTTTCCACCTTCGTGATTAATTTTTCGATGAATAATCCCCAACAGATTCATCCCTAAATAAATTCGAATCTATGGGTGAATCGAAATGAGATGTGAATCGGCACAAAATCGTGCGAATCATTGGTGGATTGGCTGAATCGTACTGGGCCGATTAACCTTTTGAAAGGGAAAACAAAAATTTAAACCATCTTTTCATCTCTCTATACCAATATTGATATAATTCTATCCTAATTAGGACTCTTCCAGTTCAAAATCATACCTTAGTTAGTTGTACGAGGCTTGAACTTGTAAATAACTACTCCCTCTTTGACTATTTCGCATTTATCAAATTGCTATGTTAATAGTGTATAAATTTTGTTTTCAAAAAATAGTGTATAAATTTTATTAGCATCATATTTTTTAATATCTGAATTTTAAGTATTTAATTAGTTGATATGATGTTTTTATATTAATATTGTATTTTGGACTAAATTTTAATATTAATTTAAGTTGAGCATGTTAAATATGTTATAGATATATAAGGTTATGAACTTCACCCGAATCTTACGATTCGATTCGATTCTCGATTCACGACTCACAAAATTTGGACTTCGAATCTCGATTTGACAACTATGGTGTGAAGAGTTTCAGCTTGTATACATATTAAATGAAGTTTTATAGTGCCACTAAATAGCTAAATGTCTTTTATATTAATTTATCAATCTAGTGCAATCGACAAGTAATGAAATAGGTAGTATCTAATTTTGTTAATGTAACTATGATGGTCGAAATGATCAGTTTTGTCTTATGTATCCATTTTATAGACCTTCATGTTGAGATTACTTCTGAGTTGGTGCTTGATTTTTAGTTGGAAACTTTAAACATTACAACAATTCAACTAAAAAAGTAACTTCAAGAACAAATTAAGTCTTTGAAACTGACATATGAGATGCATGCTAGTAAGAATATATAGCTAACCAGTGGTGTGAATGACCTTGGGATACAGCTGATATCAGATTAGTATCTTAGAAATATACGAACTTTGTTTTACAAAGCCTTATTCAAGAATCCAGATGTTATTTTAACTTTTGAACCATCGAGACTCTCAAACCTCTATTGTCATCAATTCACTTAAAGTTGTTGGTTTTTTGTTGTAAGTATTATATACACCCAACATTGCATAAAATCCAGAGTTCCAGACTTTGATTCACAAGGCCTTATTCCTAATGCTCTTTTAACTTTTGAACCATCGATCCTGTCATACCTCTTTTGTCATCAGTTCACACTCAAGGTTGTTGATTTTAGGTTTTATATGGTGCATTTTTATTTTGGACACATAAAGATGCGCTCAAACCGTAAACACAATTGAAATGATAACAAAATCAAAATGAAATTAGATAGTAGTTTGAAAAATTTAAGATTCCATGGTATTGCTAGGTAGCTGAATACAGTATCTAAACACTTCTATTGACCTATAATTTTCCATTCTAAGTCTAAATCATGTCAGTGTTTTAAGTAAATAGAATTTCAGAAACAAGTTTAGCATTTGAACTAAACACTGATCTACATAAAGAATGCATAGTGCACAAAATCTCAATGTCAACACCAAATGCAAATTCAGACAATATCATGTTTCTTTAGAAAATTGCAACAAAACCTAAAGATTAATGAGCAAAATACAAACTACAGATACTAAAATGAAGTTAACTATACCTCACTGGCTTCTCAAACGTAAGTAAAACTCTGTCAGCTCCGCATCCCCCACCAATGGCGGCTCTTATATTTGCCGGTACTATTAGTGGCACTAAGGAACTCTAGAAGCCTGTCATTGTTCGGCAACAACACATTCTTCAAATTGCATACAAGCACGCGAACAAAAACAAAAATTTAAGTTCCTGTCTCAATTTTATTTGAGAAAGAAATAGGAAACAGTGACGCAAAAACCTAACAAATTAGCAAATTCCATTGAAAAGACAGGAGTATTTGAAATCGTGTAGCAATTTACCTCGGTCCAGAAAAATTGTTAAAACCCGGAACAGAGCCGCAAAGGCGAGAGAGAAGACTCCAAAACAATCTCGAGCAATAGGAAAAGGAAAATGATGTGGCCATCCCTGATGCGGAAGTTGATGAAGTTTTTATGCTCAGTGTCTTCAGAGTTCGAACCGAAACTCAAACATGGGGCGTAGTTGAACAAAGCGCATACAAGCTTGCAACGAATTCCTGACATGTAGAAAGGAGAAGTTTTAGTTCATGAGAATATAAGCTCGAGAGGAAAGAAGCAATTCTGAAATTTGAGTTTATATTACCGGAGCCAAACCGTCGGCAAACGGATTAAATTTACCATGGGGTTTTGGTCGAACAACCGGGCTGGTGCGGATTCGCCGTCAGTTTCCACTAATTTGCTATCAGCCAGCTCGCTTGGACGACGGAACCAAACAGAATAGAAAATGTACGCATAGATTTGATGCATTGACGTAGAAGGAACAGGTCCTCACCTAATTTTGACGACCCAAAAGCTATTCCATGGTTTCTATAAAAGTTAAGAACAGACCTTTCGATAAGTTAAGAACAGACCTTTCGATCTCGAATACAGGTATCAAATTCGATGTTTTTGTATTCAATTTTTTATATTATTTAATTCTATTCGTTGAAATGTTTTTGTATTTATTTTTTATTTTATTTAATTCTGTTCGTTCCGTCAGCCAAACGAGATCAAAATGTATTATTAATTCTGAGCAAGAGAAATAATGCAGGAGTGGCTCCCAATTTTAAAAATTATTATAAGAGTTTCAATTATTGAAAACCTTGTTTGGTTTAGTTCTACGGTTTGCTGTTATAGTTAATTGTTTATTGTTGTACTTAGTTATTTATAGTTGTTATTTGTTGTCACTATTATATATTCATAATTTTATAATTTTATATTTAATAAAACAATTAGGTGTTGTTGCTGATAGCATATAAAATGACGCAGAATGGACATGGTTTACATTAATTAATAAAAATTATAATCTAAATTAATATATGTTATGTAGTCGCAAATAGTTCTTTTTCCTTAGGAGTAATTTCTTGTTCCTTATAAATTTTAAAAGAAATCGTTTTACAAACATTACTTTGAGTTGTTTCAATTATTTCATTTTTTTTCATTTGCGTTAGTGTTATTTGAATTATTTGAATTATGAAGCAATTAGCTAATATGGAAATTATAAAAGAGCAAAAGATGACTAAATTAAATAGAAATCGTGAATGTTTATATAACTATTATATTTATGTCTTGTAAAAATTATATATTAAACTTTTTTATTTTTACAAAAAAGATATTATAAGTAATTGAAACATTACGTGTATATGGGATAGGGAGGTTATTATATTAATTTTATAAAAAATTAATATTATTAAAAATAGATAGAAACCAAAATACTGCATTTCGCTTTTCAAGTGACTATTTACAGTTTTTTTTTGGAAATTGTTTTAAATAACCTCTCTGACTAAATTATTTACTAATTTACCTTCTAACTTATTCCTTTGCATTCCATAACCATTTAAAATTTGCTTTTATGGGTCGTACGTTTCTTATTTAATTATCAAATGATGATGTTACAGATGATGTCAAGCTTTTTTTTAATTTTCTCATCTTATTTTATCATTATCTCTTTAACCGTTTATTTTTTTGACATGTCGCTTTAGAGTTTTTTGTTCACCTAATTTTTATCTTCGAAACGCCATCCATTGTGATATACTTTTTTTAAATTTTTTTCCAGCCATTCGATTTTGGTAAAAAACTAGTAGCTACCATGTTCTTACCATGTTGTAATCTGTTTCTATTTTGTTTGATTTTCAAGTTCATGTCCTACCAGATAGTGCTCCTACCATGTTTAGCTACTAGATAGTGCTCATTTCATCAATTATCTATCAAGAAACTATGGTAATATTTCCAGAGTTGTCATTTTTTACTTTCTACATTGTTCATACCATGTTATCTATCAGGAAACTACCGTAATATTTCCAGAGTTGTCATTTTTACTTCCTACCATATTGTTATATGCTTTTATTTTGTTTGATTTTCATGTTCATTCCTACCATGTTCATATCAGATAGTGCTTCTGTCATGTTTAACTATTGGATAGTACTCCTTTCATTAGTTATTTATCAGGAAACTACAGCAATATTTCCAGAGTTATTGTTTTTTACTTCCTACCATGTCCCTGCTATGTTCCTACCATGTTGTTATCTAATTCTGTTTTATTTGATTTTCAAGTTCATTTTCCTACCGTGTTACTACCACGTTCCTACCAGATAGTGTTCTTGTCATGTTTAACTACTGGATAGTGTTCCTTTCATCAGTTATCTATCAGGAAACTACAATAATATTTCTAGTGTTGTCATTTTTTACTTCCTACCATGTCCCTGTCATGTTCCAACCATGTTGTTATATGCTTCTGTTTTGTTTGATTTCCAAGTTCATTTTCTTTCCATGTTACTACCAGATAGTGCTCCTGCCATGTTTAACTACTAGATAATACTCATTTCATCAGTTATCTATCAGGAAAATACAGTAATATTTCCAGAGTTGTCATTTTTTACTTCTTACCATGTTCCTACCATGTGTTATCTAATTCTGTTTTATTTGATTTTCAAGTTCATTTTCCTACCATGTTACTACCATATTCCTACCAGATAATGCTTTTGTCCTGTTTAACTACTGGATAATGTTCCTTTCATCAGTTATCTATCAGAAAACTACAATAATATTTTTAAAGTTGTCATTTTTTACTTCCTACAATGTCTCTACCATGTTCCTACCATGTTGTTATCTACTTCTGTTTTGTTTGATTTTCATGTTTATTTTCCTACCATGTTCCTACCATGTTACTAAAAGATAGTGCTTCTGTCATGTTTAACTACTGGATAGTGCTCCTTTCATCAATTATCTATAAGAAACTACATTAATATTTCTAGAGTTGTTGTTTTTACTTCTTACCATGTCCCTACCATGTTTTTACCATGTTGTTATCTGATTCTGTTTTATTTGACTTTCAAGTTCATTTTCCTACCATGTTACTACCATGTTCCTACCAGATAGTGCTCCTATTATGTTTAACTACTGGATAGTGTTCCTTTCACCAGTTATCTATCAGGAAACTATAGTAATATTTCCAGAGTTGTTATTTTTACTTCCTACCATTACTTCTATTTTTTTTTCAAGTTCATTTTCTTACCATGTTCCTACCAGATAGTGCTTCTATCATGTTTAACTACTGGATAGTGCTCTTTCATCGGTTATCTATCAGAAAACTACAATAATATTTCCAGAGTTATCATTTTTTACTTCTATCATATCCCTACCATGTTCCTACCATGTTGTTATCTGCTTCTGTTTTGTTTGATTTTCAAGTTCATTTTCCTACCATGTATCTACCCTGTTCTTACCAGATAGTGCTCCTGTCATGTTTAACTACTGGATAGTGCTCCTTTCATCAGTTATATATCAGGAAGCTACAATAATATTTTCAAAGTTGTCATTTTTTACTTCCTACCATGTTGCTACCAAGTTCCTACCATATATCAAACAGTTGAAAAAAAATTATCAAAAAAGTATATCACAATAGATGGCGTTTCGAAGATAAAAATGAGATGAACAAAAAACTTTAAAAGCGACATATCCAAAAAATGAACGGATAAAAAGATAATGGCAAAATAAGATGAGAAAATAAAAAAAGCATGAAATCATTTATGATGTCATCAGTTGGTAGTGGAGGAAAACAAAATAACTTGGAACGTATAGAAGTTGAGTTTGAAACTTATTTGGTCAAAAAAGTTATGTATTAAAACTTTGATTGTTATAAATACTTAAAATCAACCCATTTTTAAAATTTCTCTTTTTTTCAAAATCCTCACAGAACACATCTATTGCAGCAATAGTTTACTTTCTATCTGCTAACTACAGCAGATAACATAGTAGCCATAATAAAGGATTATTGAATTTGATTTAGTTTGTCCAACAATTAAGTTTGATTTAAATATATGATAAAAGATTATTATAAATTTGTGGAATTGATTTTGATTTAATTTTGTGATACTTCAACTAAATTTGATATCGTTATTTAAATAATTCTTTTAAGTAAAATTTGAGTATTCAATTACTTTAAATATGATATTTAGAAGTTATTTTTCACTATAAGGTGAAATATATACTGAAAAATTTAGCTTAAAAAAATATTTCCAACTGCCAAAATAATATCCAACAATATGAATAAACAATTATTAATATTTTTGAGATTTATTAACATTTTATAGTTGAAGTGAATGTATTTTTTTATATATACAAAAATAATATTGATAGAATCATAAAAAAATAGGCCTAATACATCAACACCCCTTTAAAATTGGCTCAGATAACCGGATGTTACCCTCAACTTTCAAAAAGATCAGTTACCACCCTTAACTTGGTAAAAATGAACAGTTACCCCCTTAACTTGGCAAAAAAGCACCACTTAGCCCTCTCAATGCCATGTGTCAGAATCTGGTTTGTTTGACTTTTCAAAGATGTTAGTTTTCTGATTTTTCTCTCGCCAACCAAAAGTTGACGCGTGGCATTGAGGGGGCAACCTGGTGCATTTTTGCCAAGTTAGGGGGGTAACTGGTTCTTTTGAAAGTTGAGGGTGACATCCGATTTTCTGAGCCAACTTTAGGGGGATGTTGATGCATTTAACCTAAAAAAATAATTAAAAGGTCAAATATATGGATAACTTCTTTAAGTTGACTTAATTATTGTACTGTGACCACCTACTTTCATAAGGTTCTTCGTGCACCTTCAAGTTATTTTTTGCATCTCTCAAGAGCCTGAATCCAACTTAATCACATATCTCACACGTGACCACGTGCTAAATTTGACAAAAGTCAAATCAATGAATATTTGATACGGGGCTTCACTTGTAATACTTTCATTAAGACTCCCAAAATAATTTCTTTTTAGTCCTTAAACATTTTTCATCTTGAAACTATCATCTTCTCCACAAATTAACAAAAGATCGACATAATCAAATCAAAATGAACAAAGAACTAGCAATATAATAGTGAAGTTAACTCAAAACAAAATCATTATGAAAAAGAAAATTAAGGTACAAATCAAGGAATCAAATTCTAAACATCAACTAATACCAAAAGGAATTCCAATAATCATGTACCAAATGAAGTGTATTTCCAAAACCAGACATTAGTTTTAAGAGTATTTCCAAAATCAAAATCTTATAACAAATTCAATCTAAATCAAAACCCTCATTTGCCATAATTAAATCTCAGCAAAGGTATTGGGAAAACTCATGAATTTGAAATGCGATACTTGAGAATTTGAGTTTGGCGACGACGATGAGTTGTGCTACGATGATAAGAGTATAGTAGATGAGTTGTACCGCATAGCATGCAACGGAGGGAGGAGCGATGCGAGCATCCGAGATGGAGATTAGATTTGAGTTTTATGAAAAAGGTGGATTAGAGATTTGAGAACTTTCTTTGCATTTTTTATAATATTTGCTTTTTAAATTTATTTATTATAAAGTATAACTTACGCCCCCTACTCTTAAGTTTTAGGGCTTGTTTGTTTACCGTAAAATAACGTGCAATGGAAAATATTATGCAGAGGAAAATAATGTGCAGGAAAACAAAATATTTTCTTGTGTTTGGCTACGTTATTGTAAAATATTTTCTGACGTTTGGTTACATTACTGGAAAATATTTTCCGATCACAAATTTGCATATATTACTTATACATTTGTACTGAAATATTTTAATTAAAATGACCCTTAAATTTTTTTTATGATTTTACACATTTAGAATTTAAATAAAAAAGCAAATCCTTAATGATGATAATAATTATATTAAAAAATTGTCAATATAAATATCGCTAGATCCAAACTTAAAATAAACGTTTTAATTCAATCCATAAAAAATGTCTATCCACTCCATTTATCCATTATATTCATATGACCTATTTGCCTAAAAAATTATTGACCCAAAACTTTTTGAGCGGTGGTGTTTTGACTAAGAAAGCGGTTGCAGTTGATTCATGCTCAACCAAATAATTGAAGGCACGGGACAAATCAAACTAATCATAACCCTCCACGTTCACAACTTCTTTGAAAAGATTATCAACAAATATCTTCTGAGTTTCTCTTGTGGATGTCCCAAACTCTCGAATTGCAAAAGCCACATTAGATTGATGTTCATATATTTTTTCATCACTTCCATCATCAATAGTACTACTTCTCTTCCTATGTGATCTTTTTTTAGAATCGGTTGCAAAACCCTTTGGTGTAGGCATCTCCACATACATAGAAATATCATCATCATGCACAATATCCTCTAAGTCTATTGTCTCATCAATGTCAACATTAGAGTGAGATTTTGCATAAACACCTGTGGTAATATCTTTTCCAACAACAATTGACATATTCATCATACATGACAATTTTTTTTGTTTAAAAATTTTCCATGACTTGGGTGAGCCTACATAGAATACAACAATTGTCTTCCACTATTTCTTATTAGTTCTCAAATGGTTTTCGGCATGCTCAAAAAGACAAGATTCTTTAAACTTTTCACTCACTTCTTGTGCAACACGGATAAATGAAGCAGGCTTAAATGTAGTTGATGGTTTGTTGCCTTTCATTGCCTCATTAGTAAGTATTTGAAGAGCCATAGTACTCATTGAAGTAGTCCATCTAAACTGTCTTTTTTTTTTGGCTTTTGTCTCTTTTTGTTGATCACCCATTTCTTCAGGCTAAATTATACATTAAAGTTAGAATTGTAAACACTAAAATTGTTATAAACAAATCAAATAACCTTTTAATATGAAATAATAGCTCAAGAGTATCTCACAAATAAAGTCACACAAATTAACATCACAAATAAAGTCACACCCCAACAAGTCATTCCACATGGAGTTTGCTACATTTACTAATTATTTATCGTAACATAGTCATTCCACATTAAGTTTGCTATCATATCTCTCTTTGTGGCCCACTCCCTATTTTCATGCATCTCTTCTCTTTGACTTAAGTGAGTTCTTTGAGTTGTTGGTTCACTAATGTTGTTCAATTCATCCATGATTGCATCATCAATCAACTCCCATTATATGATTGTGCAAAATGCAACCTGCTAGAACAACATCTACTTGTGATTGATAGGACCAAAATGGTCGGGAATCTAGTACATGAAAACGCGCCTTCAATAACGCAAATGTACTCTCAACAGTAGTTAGCAAGGAAGAATGTCTCAGATTATATAACTCATTTTTTGTATCATGTTGGTTAATTTAAACTTTCTTATGATGGTATTGAACACCTCGATATGGAGTTAAAACTCCATTTCTAATGCCATAACCAGCATCGTCGAGATAAAATTTACCTATAATATTATTTCGAAGAGTTAATAAAATAGTCATTTTATTATTGTAATAATTTACTGAGATGTTAGTTCATACCTGCAGGAATCTTAAAATCTCTAGACAATACATCAATCAATACACAGGAATCATGTACACTTCCTTCCCAACCAGCTAAAACATAGGTGAAGCACATGTCAAAGGATATAGTTGCTAACACATTTTGTGTTATTGCTTGTTTTTCGAGCAAAATTTTCCTTGACTTTCAAGAGGAACCCTTGCTGGTACATGACTACTGATAAGTGTATAATTTATTATCATAATATTTATATATATAAAATGATATGTTTTTGTTTCATTCTATACTTCATATAAAAGATTTCACGTGGTATGTAGTTGTTTTTTATGCTAATGCAGAAACTAGGTGAATCTTGAGAGTTAAATGATCAAAAGTGGAATTCTATGTAAAAAGAGTGAAAAATGTGCAAAAAGATACGTGAAACACAAGGATTTGGCTTAGGATCGAAGTTGCCAAAGATCGGCAAAGTTGCAAAGAAGAATCATGAAGAAATGACATTTCACAGTAGTGACACCCATTCACGGTCACGACTTGTCACTCTTCATAAACAGAAAAATGCCAACTAATGTTCACGATCATGACATGTGATTCGCCGTCGCGACTTGTGACGGTTATGGTTATCTCTTCTCAACTACCAATCGTCAAATAAAAATGATTAACCGCCATCAACTACCATACAAAAAGACACCTTTTGGAAGTCAACCAATCATGAAAATGTGCATTTCCATTATGGATAAGGATAAGACTTTGCATCCAATCACAATGAAGTGATGCAACTCTTCGCCAATAGACACGACTCTTCGTTTGGATAGACACAACCCTTCGTACTCTATAAATAGGGTTTAAAACCAATCAATTTTGTGGGCATATGGAAAGGGGACATGCATGGTAGACGTGTGTGTATAGATAGAGAGTGAAAATATCTAGATTTCACTACGTTCAAAGTTATAGTGAGAAAAATGTATAAGTGATTTGATTCCTATTTCGATCACTATATTTCTACACAAATTCAAGTGTTTGTTGTATGTAGGGATGGCAACGGATCCCGGACCCGGTCCGGATCCGGGTCCAGGAAACGGGTCCGGGTCCGGGTTCGGATAATGAAACCCGGATCCGAACCCGGATCCGTAATTAAATATTAATTGTATTTTTTTATTTATTATTTACCCCAAAAATATTGGATAATTAATATTATTTGATATCCATGTAAATCCAATTGCATGAACATAATTAAATGAGTATATAAACTATTTAAAATAAGGTGAAATGTACAAGTATGGAAGCTGAAACTAAGAATTTGATGTTAATTACATGGACCCGTTTTAGACCCGGATCCGTGGGATCCGGATCTGGATCCACAAATTATGGACCCGCCGGATCCGGGTCCAATATATTAAAACGGATCCGGGGCGGGTCCAAGCCAGACCCGGCCCGGATCCGACCCGTTACCATCCTTAGTTGTACGAGTGTAATTCCAAAGCACTTATCAATAAAAGTTTTCGTTCTTCAATATTCTTTTATTCGAAATTCACAAAGAATAGCATCCCAGCGGAGGTTTTATACGAGCCGAGACCGAATTCAAAGTAGACCCAGGAATTGCGGGAATTGACGACTCCTATTAAAGATTGGATACGGTTTGATCAACTTTAACTTTCACTTGCATACCTTACAACTTTACTTTATTTTCCGCTTATACTTTCTATTTCAAAGTTTATGATATATCTATGTGTCATAACGAGTATTTCGTCTTGCGTCATTTATATTAATCAAGTTGTATGCTTTCGAGTTAACTTTAAGAGTGATTTCGGGGGTTAAAAAGATTGTATATGATCACTGGATCTGTGATTATAACGTTGTTTAGTGAGCCAACATTTTTGGAGTGGTAACTTGCTAAATATGGCTATGTGAGAGCGACCCGTACTAAGCATAGTAATATTGTTATCTAGATTCTTATAAGTGTCATAATTCATTTACCCTAGACTTAGAAAAGTCATCTCATGTGTTGTTCTACGATGAATTATTGAATATTAGGGCGTCTAGAACCGTATTTGTTGAAGTTATTTAGTGTACGAAATATTCTTGATGATTTTGCATGTTTTTCTCTGTTAAACTTATTCTTAGGGAATATCTATATATTTTACATCTTCTCTAGTCTATTCATACATCTATCTATTCATCTGTCTATCAACCAAACCCTCTAATAAAAAATTACCTATTTTTGTTTATCCGGTAACTCTAGTTGGTCTTTAGAACCGAATCCCTTCCCTAAGGGATTGTTATCTTTTAAAACTACATTGAAACTGTATACTTACAGTGGTTACCATTTTTCAATTTTGATAAACAGTATTGACAACACCTGTTTGAATTTTGAACTTTTATCTTAGAAAAGTGGGGAACAAGTTTTTTTGGCATCATTACAGAATATAAGCCCTAAGAATTAGTAGAGTCAAAACCTTGCGATCAACTACCATCAATTGCTCTAACACAATCCTAGTAATAAGTATTTTATTAAATATGTATTTTAAATTCAAATCATGATATGTTTAGAATAAAAAAAGATAAGACTTGTTAGTTACCTTAAAGTATGGATAAAATCTCCGATTTGCAATTTGTGAGGGACATTCACTTGGCAGGATCCTTGATAAGTTGTTTGTACAATTTTAAAATTGCATGTAATACAATTCTAAAATATCGATGCACTGTTCTACAGATCTAAACAATCTTGCTTCGACAACTCTAAATCTAGTATTATGCCCAATAACTTGTAGGAACATCATTACTTGTTCCCTAACACTCATATTTTTAGTTGCTTGTACGAGATTTTGACTATTGAGAATGTCACAAAGTTTATAAAACGCTTCATACGAAGTTGTTCAGTGCAATGCCTATCACCCCTATTTAAAACACTATTTATGTAAAACTCTCTTTCAGATTCCGCTGATAAACAAGGTTGTCTTATTATTCTAGTTTTTTTTCTTTTATTGATAAATCTCTTCATAATAAGCATAACTGTAGTTGCAACACCACTCAATACAGCTTCATTAATGTGGCTTTGATCCATCTACACATAATAAAAATACCTCCAAAATTAGTTTTGAACTGAAGCACATATTCAAAATAAATTTTGAACTGTAGTTGCATATAGCTATTGTTCTAACTACTACCTAAGCTTAGTGTTTATTGTACCTAATAGAAGTAGAAATCTATCTTTATTAAAAGTTATGTTCTCTCTAGTAATCAAATGATAAATGATAATTTTAATTCAAACTAGAAGATAATATAATAATTGTATTTATTAGAGTGTAATTGTAACAATAATTATTATTTAAATAATAATGCTTTTACATACTATAATAATTTTTATTATTATTAATGTTATTAAAATTGTTTATTAATTATGTATAGTACATGCAATCGCATTTAAATATGTAAAAAAAGTTAATTGAAGAATATGAATGCACATCCACAAAGATGAGTACAATTATGATATTACATGCAAATACTGATGTGTCCTTCACAAAATTAATGTCATCCAAACAAGGTACACCTGTTCATTGAATCTACACATCATTTTCAAATCATCTAAAAAAATCCAACTTTATGTTCTTATAAAAATAATCATATTATTTTTATAGGGGAAGGATAGGAAAAAGACATTGTTATATGATCAAGAAACCAAGATATTCCTACCCTTCTGTTAAATATTATTTTTGGAACAACAAAGAGAGGAAGGGTTAATCCCCACTGCAGTATTTAGTCTATAATACTGGGTAAGCCAACTACATAGAAAGTGTAACCAAGGAATTATATTCTTGTACTAGTCAACGATATCCTTCTATGCGGGAATTCCTACTGAAGCTACTCTATTAGAGAGAACCCAAAAGACCAAAACATTAAAACTAATATGTTTAGTGCCTTGGCCGCCTGTGGCAAAAAGAGTAAGTAGTTTGCCCCTAAACTTAAAGAAATAAGAGCACTCGTACTTCAAATTATGGCCTTAATGATGGTCAAGATTCTTACTGGAAATAAGAGCACTACATGCCAAGATTCCTCAGATTATGGTCAACCATTAAGTGAAAAGAAGATCAATACAGAGCTAAAGGCAAAGCAACAAAGATGATTAATAAAGTTAAAGTCTTAATAAAAGTCCTAATAAAAGATATGAAAAGAAGAAGAGGATTTAATCTCAATCATAAGGTATGTGTTTGTCATTTATATAGCTGGATATTAGATATCTATTTGGGAATATAAAATTCCAGTTCAAGTTCTCTTACGTTGAACACAACCAAGCAAATTACCCAAACCCCTGATTGATGAAAATTACAAAATCCTTAATCAATCGAAATTCAAAATTGGGGAAAAAGCATCACAGACAGTTTACAAATACACAAGCAAAAATCCATTCCAAAAACTCATCGATCGTTCTCATGGTTTATCAATCAGAATCACAAAACTTCATTAATCAACACAGTTATAAGAGATTAAGAAAAAACATATACTTACTTGTATAAAGATCAAACAGAGGGGTAGAAATCAAGGCGACGAAGATGATGGAGAGCATCGATGTAGTA
>CATIWQ010473887.1:0-22882 GCA_949673415.1 Euphorbia schlechtendalii | reverse complement strand
CAAGGAGGCTTTGGAACGGTGTATAAGGGAACTGTAGAGGATACAACGGTGGCGATCAAGAAGTCGAAAGTGATGGATCATGATCAAGTTGAACAATTTGTGAATGAAATTATCATTCTTTCCCGAATCGAGCATCGTAATATAGTAAAACTATTAGGTTGCTGTTTGGAAACACCAGTTCCTTTATTGGTCTACGAGTTTATCACCAATAACACTCTCCACCATCATCTTCACAATGTGCCCTCAATGGGATGGGATATTCGAATGAATATCGCCATTCAAACTGCTGACGCTTTGTCCCACATGCATACAGATGCTGCCATCCAAATTATCCACAGAGGTATCAAGTCAGCTAACATACTTCTGGACGATAATTTCCAAGCCAAGGTGGCTGACTTTGGAGTTTCGCGATTGGTTGCCATGAATCAAACTCAGATAGCAACAGTGGTGCAAGGCACATTCGGGTACATAGATTGCGAATATTTCTCTACTGGGCTGTTAAGTGAAAAGAGTGATGTTTACAGCTTTGGAGTCATTCTTGCTGAGTTGATGACAGGGAAGAGTGTGATTCACCCCAATGGGCCTGAAAATGAGAGAACACTGGCTGCTTTGTTTCTTTCTGCACTCAGAGATGACAGGCTGGAAGAAATTGTAGACGAAACAGTGTTGAACGCGGGGCATCGGATGCAACTGGAAGGTTTTTCTGACGTGGCAAGATGGTGTATGAACATCAAGGGAGACCAAAGGCCTACAATGAAGGAGGTGAAGAGGGAGCTGGAAGTTCTAAAGAACTACATTGGCTCAGATAATGTCCCAGTTACTGATGATATTGAAGAAGTGGAGTCGCTTCTTGATGAACCGATAGAGTTACCAGCTGGTGCTTTGGAAATAGAATCTAGCTCGTTTCGTTAATTATTCTAACGTGTTTATACTTCTTTCTAAATGGTTAACTACATCATCCACATGCTGATTGCACGCTTTTGTTTATACTCATGTTATTCATTCACATTTCTAATATATTTACAACATAAATGCTCTCCAGTTTGACCAATCTCTTCTCCATAACCATACTAAAATATGTATCAATGCCTAATTAATCAGCGTTTGTTGTGGATGTTGCTTTGATCCTTGTGGGCCTGACAACCCAAATCCGTGTTCAACCCAAGTCCAATCATATTGCACTGTTTTGATCAAGACCGTTGGATTGAAGGGAGCTCATTGGATGAGTTTAAGTGATCCTTGCCGCGCCTATATATATGGGCTGCTTCTGCCATTTTATAGAGAGTGAGAGATAGAATAATCATAATATTATATTTGAGAAACTGAGTATAGTGTGCTGAGTGTTTTGGTGCTGAGTAGAGAAAGATTCTATGAAGAGGATTCTTGGAGTTCCTCTTGGGTTCACTGGCTCTAATCTCTTCTTCTTGATCGATTCTTTAAGGCTTACGCTCTGTAAATCTTGTTTGTACTCAATTGTCTGTTCTTGGCTCTTCTCATCTGTACAGGATCTTGCTGACTTTGTAAATCCTATCGAGTTCTTGAGAGAAGTGCGATATTGTGTTGTAATTGGACTTGCTGGCTGTATATTCTTTATTTATGATCAATAAAGCGTTGCCGGAGTTCCTTTCCCCGTGGAATAGTCAGAATCTCGTAAAATGGATTTCGGAAACCACGTTAAAACTATGTGTTTTCTTTATTTTCAGTTTTACTATTTACGCTGAATGTCACTGTTTATCCTGTATACTGAGTCTTGAAACGCTATAGAACGATTTGCGATTTCTGACTAGTTTTTTCTGAATTTGATCCGCTTCCGCATTGCGCACAACAAGGATAAGATACAGCTCTCAACTTGAGAAAAGCGAATCACTAATCCCCTCTCAATGCCACGTGTCATGATATGGTTGGTTTTATATTTCAAAGATACCATTTTTTTTACTTCTCTCATTTCAACCAAAAGTTAACACAAACTGGTGCATTTTTCCAAGTTTGGGGGTTCGATGAAAGTTCAGAGTGACATCCGACTTTTATTTCAATTTAAGGATGGTGTTGACGTATATCCATTTAAAAATGACAAATATTGCATTGAACAACCTTAAAACTATTTTAACGAAATTGTACAATTTTTAAGATGAATATGCATCGAGTTTATCATTTTATGATTTTTTCTAATTTTCTACATCCATAAAAAAATTCAATTGATATTTAATATTAATTTTAATTTTCAACTGTTTTTTCGTTCAAATTTTACGATTTCCAGTTTTTTAAAAATGATTTATTAAAAAAATATCACCACTTATGCTTAGTTTATAATCTTCAATTTTCTACTTATAAAATGATAAATAAAAATTTAAAAAGTTTTATCAATTTAAACACACGTACGATTAATTCAATAAAATATATAAAATAAATCAAACTAAGTAAAAATACATGCAGTAAATATGAAAAATAACTAAATAAATACACTAAAAGACCGTTTAAAATAACACGTACGCTTAGTTATCAGTAGTAACAATTAGCTACACAATTATACGTATTAGGAAAACATAAAATTAATTGTAGTGTATTATGGTGGGTACATTAATATTGCATTTATTTCAATTTAAAACTGTGGCAACACATAAATAAAAAATCAGAAAAACTGTTTGTCAAGTTAAAAAAATGGTTGCCCCACTTTTCAATTTTCCATAAAAGTTTTTCTCAAAAAATAGGTCTTGTTTTCACAAACCAATCAGCCCGTTTGTTTCTCCAAGAATACAGGGAGTGATGTTAACTACTCCATTACTCAATGAAATAGTTGCAACGTACAACTGGGCTTTGCGGATATGGAGAAGAACATTTATGGGTAGCCTGGCCCATGCAAAATATTACTAGTAAAGATTACAGAGTCTATAATGTATAGACTTTTTTAATTAAAAGTTGATAGTGTATTAAAAACGTTAAAAGGATGAGTTACCCTCATTAACTTGTCAAAAATACATCAGTTTTCTCTTCCCAATATCACATGTCAACTTCTGGTAAGGGAGAAAAATTAGAAAAATGACGAATTTGAAAAGTCAAACCAACCATAATCCGACACTTGACGTTAAGGGGTTGAATGGTTCGAAATTGCAAACTTATAGGGGGGTATCTGGACTTTTTGTAAATTTAAGGTGACATCCAATTTTTTGAACAAACTTTAGCCGGATACTGATGCATTAAACTGTTAAAAATAGAAGCAGGAGAATGTTATCGTTCCTGTACATATTATTAATTGATAGAATAAAGTACTTTGTTGTGTGAGGAGTAGATAGTACTGAGCCATCCGTATCTTTAGCTTTGCTGCTAAGCTATTGTAAGACTAAAATTTTAAGCCTTGTCCTACCTACTTATACATTATTTAACAGCAATCGGTCATTTGGTTAAGTAATATAAAGTTAAAATAAAATGTATCTTGCGACATAACAATTGAAAATATAAAAATAGAAAAAAAACATGATAGGGCTTAAAGGATTTAGAAATTATATTTTTCAAATAAATTAAATATTTTAAATACTATATTTACAAATTGCGTACTGACACACTTTTTAAATTGTCTGAGCTGTGAAAAAGGACAAATTATAATATGGGTCGGGCCTTGTGGACTTTTCTCTCGCATGAATGATATTTGTCTTCCAAAATTATTTATGCTATTATTTTTTATTATTTTAATAGTGTTTGGAACACGTGTCATTCATGCGGGGGAAGAATTCTTAAAACCCGGTCATTATTTTAATTTCCCGTGAAAAGGGTAATTTTATACAGTTGTTCCTTAGATTGAAATAGTTCTCTTGTTCTCATTGCAATATTGAAATTTGATAATAAATAGGCATATACTGCAAATAATTATGCAAATTTCAAAAACATACCCGTGATTTCACTCATTTTTAAAATGGGGTTTGCAAATTTTTTTCAATAAAGGATCCGGGGTTTGTAATCATAACCAAATAATGGATTTTCCATTCATTCTGTCAAGTAACCTGACGTGGCAGGGTGCGATTTAGGAAGCATACAAAATCCGAAAAAAATTATGCTCTTCAGCTCATCAATTTTCGAAATCTTTAATTTTTTTTGACAATTCTCCAAATCAATCTTCCTTAAATCCATCTCTGAATCGGAAAGAACAACCGCCATTGTTGATAGCTCCGAAAAATGAACAATCAAGGTCCACGAGCCGAGGTAGAAGACTAAGGTAGAGCTGTTGAATCGGTCGAAGAATCTCAAGGCTGTGTTGGCTCTTCTTCTTGTCGTTTGACGGTTCTCCAATTAAGTTCTCCAAATCTTGATAATTATTTCACACAAGCAGAAGGCTGCTTTGAGTGAAGCATATAAGAATAAGAAGTTTTCGACTTGATCTATGCCCCCAAAAAAACAAGAGCCATCAGTAAGAGGCTTACAAAGCACTGGTAACACTGAAGAATGAAAGGGAGAAGAGGAGAGAAATGTACTTTCCCATGAGAAAGTGTAGGTTGCAGTTTGCTAATTGATTTCTTTATATCCGTTAATTTGGTGGACAACTTATAGTTACGATGTTGATTAAATTTTTCTTAATATTATGAACTTTGATTACTTTAGTTTCAGATTTTTCCATTCACTTTCTTTTCTCTACTTCATTAATTGTCCCGTCATTATCAAATTTGTGTTCCCGTCTTGTTTTTGGTTTCCCTGTGCAAGTTCGTACTTATGTCTAATGGTAATTTGGGGCTTTTTTTTATTGATTTGAAGTGGTTGATTTTTTGGATTAGATTTGATGAGAATAGAAGCAAAGTTTGAATATTTATTGATTAGGTGGAGTTAGGTGGAGTGAGAGACCAAGTGAAGTTGAGTTTGATTCATAGGATTTGGTTTTATAAGTTTATGGTTAGCATAGCAAAGGTAAGAAGAAAAGGTGTGATTTCCAAAACTTTCCATTGCCACGCAATTAACGGAATGGGTAGAAAACCTTGATTTGCTAACTCTTCTGAACCTTAGAATTTTTCTTGAAAAATTTCACGGATCATTTTTTTAAATATGAGTGAAACTATAATGTATGTTTTTTAAATTTACTTAAATAATTATGATAGTAGAAATTTAGATGGTTATTGAAAATAGTATTATTCAATATTATATCTTGGACAAAACAAATTAAGCCTAAATGCTTATAAATTCAGAGTTTTACCAATAAAAGATATTTTAAAAATAAAAATATAGGTTCGTAAATAAATATAATTTTAATAATTTTGAAAAAGCAGGTAACAAATTTGTGGAAAAATAAATAAAAGAAAATCAATTTTAAGGTAGTAATTCAAACTCAAAAATGATGATGAATTTTGTTGTCCCTGCCAGCCTGCTGAAACCTAACTTTTAATATTCGTAATTCAGAAATAATATTGTGATATTTCTCCTCTTTGGCTTAAGCCAGTTAGTTTTGGCATATGTGAGCTTTTATCATATTTTGTTTTTTTGGAGAATAAATTAGTTGTTTGTTTTCACATCAGTCATTCAGATTTCGGCTTTTAGTTTCAAGAGATGGCAAGTGAAAAAATGAAATTTAAAATAAAAGGACACTAATTTAAACGCAAACATATTCTTCATCACTCTAAATTTTCAGTTTTTTTACCTTCAACAAATGTATGTCATAAATAAAAAACGAAGAAATCACCAATTTTGAAAAGAATAGATATTATTACAATATATAAAATATGCTATGTTAAAAGGTCCATAGCCTCTTTCTCTTAAATAAACCTTAACTTTACCATTTCTTTCTTGAATAAAACTCAGATTTTTCAAGTTAACTTTCTTCTTCCTCCTTTCTTCTTAAGGTATTTTAGTGACTTTCTTTTGTGTTGAATAATCCGTTTTTGTTATTTTTTTTAATTTCACGACAATTGCTTTCTTCAATTATGGATATGAAGCTACACATTTCAATCTTGATAGTTTTATTACTGGGTTGTTTATTCTTCTTTAAACAAGGTACTTGTTGATCTTTCATCGTTGGTCCAAGATTTGTCTTTTTTAAACAAGATCGTTCTAGATCCGCAATGATGATTGATATTATGACGTATGTAGAAACTTTTATGATTGTGGAGTGAAAATGTTTGTTGGTTTTTAAGAAAATTTAGGTTGCAAGTTTATTTTTTTGTTAGTAAATCTTGACTTATGACTTGCTTTTTTTTTTTTGTGTAAATGTAAGTTTAGTATGTTTGCGTTTTGTTATGGCTTTTATCTGGTGTTTTAAGTAGTATCTAAATTATCTATGTTAATCGGTTTGCGAATCATGTTACACGTAATCAGAACAACTGATTCTTCAACATGTAAAATATTTTTTTATATTTATCCACCTTTTATTTGAGTTGTGTTCAAATCTGATTTAATATAATAATCTATACTTTTGAATCAAAACAAATATACTTTAATTAAGAGGGCTGGCTCTAATGGAAGATCACAATACATGGATCAAAGGAGGGGGAACCAATATCAATCTCAGGCCCAAAAGACTTTCAAAACCCGGATCCAACCCATAAACAAAACCCACGGATCGGATGCGGAAAGGCTTTAGCTTTTCATTAATTTGTTTTCTTCCTTTTATTTTCTTTTTTCTCTAGAGCTCTTCTAGTCTTCTGTATTTATGATTGCACCCTTGTATAGTATAATATTAATTTATCAATGCATATTTGGACATTAGTTACATTGTTGCTCATGAATTACTAATCAATCTCCCAAATTGAGTGATATATGTTTTTCTCAAGTTTACTATATTGGAATACTGAGTGCGCATGATTGTGTTTGCGTATAGACTTGTTAAAAATGTTAAAACCTCTTAAAAACATTTAACTAATATCATTGTATTTAACATGAGTTGTATTAAATTTTTTATCTCTCGTAGTTACATGAATAAACAATATTATTTTTTTAGACGAAGAAAATGAATTTTTATAAAATTATATTGTTGTATGATATTGGGTAGAACGATAATAAGTGGATAAGATCATGCACCAACTTCACTCTAATTCTTAAAAATTGTAAAACTCTTACTTAGGGGTGAGCAAAACTCGGTTCGGTTCAAAAATCGAACCGAATCGAACCAAAAACCAAACGAGGGGAATTTTAGAACCGAAAACCGAACCGAATTGTTTCGGTTCGGTTCGGTCCGAACTGAAATAATTCGGTTCAGTTTGGTTTTAAACCAAAATTATATTTTTTTATTTTAAATTAATTTTTTTTTCATATATTAATTTTTTTAACATAAAATAACTAAAAATCAATATAAATATTTTTAACACATGTAATTTATTGTTTATTTGAAAAAGAAACCTTAATTTTCAAGTATTAAATGAAAATTGAATGTGAAAATAATTATTAAATTAATTTAAAATTAATTAAAATTTATATTTCGGTTCTCGGTTCGGTTCTCGGTTTTTTTAGTTTTTTTCCCAAAAACCGAGAACCAAAACGAAAACCAAATTATTCACATACATGGGCCAAGAACCGAATCAAATTAGTTCGGTTCGGTTCGGTTCGGTCCGATCCGGTGATCCGGTTCGGTTCGGTTTTATTGGTTCTTTGCTCTCCCCTACTCTCACTAAATTTTAAATAGTGTAACACTCATGTCGTGTTGAAAAATAATATAATGGAAACGAAGGTAGAGATATGTGACAAACAAGGTATGAGAAGTTATATCCGCCATAATTAAAAGGTTGACATTGTAACTGAATTCTGCATATTTATGGTTAATATATGATAACTAAAAATTTTTCTTTATAAATCGCATAAATTATCTGCATGTTATGAAAATTTTCCTAAAGTTCAAAAGAAATGCGAAGGATGAAGTATTATATAATTTAACGTACGTTAAATTATCCTTTTGAATTATTTTCCAAGTTTCACTTTTCAATTTATTATTATACCTTACATTGTTTTCTATACGAGTCATAATATGAAAAAGTACGTGTAATTATTTCAAAACTAAGACTATCTTTTGTAATTATTATTTTATTTAAACTAATGGAAGAATTGTTTCTTCTTCTCAAACATTAATTTAAATGGATTTTAATTGAATCGAAGTTCACTTGTATATTGTTTGAAAGAAGAGATTCACATAATTTCTGTGTAAACTGTAAGTTACATGAAATTACATTTCATTCAAGCAAACAGTCCCTAAAATTAAAAGTGCAAATTTTGAGCAAATAGAAGATATATGGTCTAATCAGCAAGAAGAAAATATTAAAAGGATCTCTTAACAATGTTTCCCCATATAAAAGCTGAAAAATGAAGATAATAAACATTTAAAGCCATCGTCGTCATCCATCGAGGAAGAATCCCAATCAACCAAAACAGCAAAAACCCTAATATTCAAACAAAAATTACAAAAAAGAAAACGAAGAAGAAAAACCAGATTGCAATTAAAATACATCGAAAATTTTAAAGAATTACACAACCAGATAATGATGAGATGAATATAGATTCATGGCTACAGAACGCGGAACGACGGCGGAAGGTTGGGGTACGTTAGAGGAGCTTTTGTTGGCTTGCGCCGTTAACCGCCACGGCACAAAAAGCTGGGATTCAATCGCCATGGAAGTACAGAACCGGACATCTATTTTCCCTTCCCTCACTTCTCAGCACTGTATTGATAAGTTCAACGATCTTAAACGCCGCTTTAAGCCACTTAGCGACGCATCTGCTAGCCTTGTGCCTATAATCGATGAGCTCCGTAAGACTCGCGTCGAGGAGCTCCGACGTGAGGTTCAACGACGCGATGTTTCGATCTTGTAATTTTCGCGTTCTTTGGTTGAAGATCAGTTTCTAGACGGTCGGGTTGGTTGAGATCTGAAAATTCTGTTTTCTTCTTCCTTTGTTATTTTCAGGTCGCTGGAATTGAAGGTGAAGAAATTAGAGGAGGAGAGGGAACGGGGTGCGAAAGAGGATACAGATCTGGCGAGAGATAAAAATTTGTCTCAACATACTGTAGCCGGGAAAACTGCTGCCGGCGAGGAATCCGGTGACGAGCGCGAGAACCGATCATTCAATGAGTCTAATTCCACAGACCAACAAAAAGCAGAGGCTACAACGGCGGGGCTCCAAAACGACGCCGTAGATGGTGAACCAGCCGTACAACCCGATCCGCAAATTAAAAACGAACCGGATCGCTCCGGATCCGACCCGAGACCTGGGCGGGATTGGTCCTGCAACGGCAAGTCGGAGGACGTAGATGAAGACGACGACAATGGTAAAACAGAAAGAGATAAAAAGGAATCTCGAATCAAATCAAGTCACGCGGCGGGTAGACTCGGCGAGTCAAACGAGTTGGGAGAGTCAGTTGGGGAGTCTAAGCGGGAAGAGAAAGAAAAAGAGAAACAGAACAGTGATGTGCAAAGCTCGGCTAGCTTATCTCTGAAGACGAAAAAACGCCGCCAAAGAGGAGTCCGTAGAGGGAGTGGCGGCACCGTTGGTGGAGGAGTAGTTGGAGTTGGAGTTGGGAGTAGCAGCGGGGACAGTGGTGGAGGGAGCGGTTTAGGAGTGGAGAGCAGCAGCGCTGAAGAGCCGGAAGGCGGCGACGAAATTTCTCCCGCCACAAAGCGGGTGAAAGCCGCCGTGAAATCCGAGCTGATGGTTAAACTTATGGGAACAATTCGGTCTCATCGGCTTGGCTCCGTTTTTGAGCAGCGGCTTCGAAGCCAGGTAACTAAATTTTTTCCCTCAAATTCTATTTTTTTAATATTAATTCATTTCGTGGAAAAAATAGGGGGGAAATTTTTTGGAGTAGAAACGGAGCGTGGGGCCCATGGTGGGCCTACGTATCGTTTTTCAGCAACCCCTCGCCAAACACAGCCCTTATTACAAGGAATATGGAATTTCTTAAAAAAATATTTCTAAAAAAACAGTAGTAGAATAATAGAAATTATGGAAATCAACTTTTTTTTCCTTTCTGTCGCACATCCTTAATTAGGATATTCCGATCTCTGATATGAACGACGTAGGCTCAGCCGCTGCTTAAAAGAAAAGAATTCTGTGTTGAAATTAATCATTTCGGGCAAAAGAATAGTAACGGGTGACACTTATTTATTCTGATAGTAGATCCGATCAATCCGAGGTGGTGTTTTTATTTTAAAATGGTTACGTATAACATCAAGTGATTTGAAGTTTTAAGCCACCCGTTTTGGTCCCATATTCTTTAAGATACGGATATTTTTGTTAGTAAAGCACTACTGCGCCGTTCTTCAAATCATAAAAGTTTGTATACTCGTTTTATATGATTAATGAATTAATTTTTTGTAAACTATCCATTTTAAGTACCGCTAAATTTATTTTTGTACCTTGCTTGTCCATGTTATTCTTTTATTTTAAAAAATAAAATTAAGTAATACATATGCATGATATATTTTTTAATTTTGTTTTTTAAATATTTATAGTTTTCCACAATTTTCACTTCATATTTCCTTTGAAGCCACTTTGCTCGGTTTTCCATCAAATGTGATTTTATAATTCGTTTTTGCGTCTATATATCTTAAGCAGATTTTTTTATGGAAAAAATTAACTGTAGTTATTAATAGAGGGGTCAACACTATATCGTTTATATTGATCCTCTTATGTGAAATTTAAGAAAGGATGATAAAATTGATTTATATTATAAGCAAATCTTTTCGAATATTTGCTTCTTTGGCAGCCTTGTAGTAACTTTTGTTTAGCCTTGTAGTATTTGTATTTAACCAGGCTTGGGCCTTTCGATGGCAGTCGTTTTTAATATTTTTGTTGGGCCTTGCCTTCTTTTGCTTCCCAACCCAGTGGTCTAGTTTTGAACACGTCCATTATAGGCCCAAATTTGAATGAGATTTTACTACTTTTTTATAGGGTCCTCCGTTCTCGATGAGTTAATGGATTAACGATTTATTATGGAAAATAATAATCGTTTTTTCATTTGAAGAATTGACATCTATGATAGTTTTTATAATAAATAAATAAAATAGTAGATCCTTACGCGTGTGGACCGTGGACTAAGGACATAGTGCACACCGTGTCCGTTAGTAGGACAAATTTTTTGTTAATCGTTGGTTTTTATCAATATTTGATGTTCTTCCTACCCATTTTCTTTATTTGGCTTTGCCTGTATTCTCTGTTTCTTATATAAAATGGATGCTTTTTTCAACGAAGAATTCTTCAAAATAAATTAATTGGAAGTAATAACAGCCTTAGTTAGAGTTGGATGTGCATGGACTTGTTCGTCTGGTGAGCTAATTTCGGATTTAATTTCGTTGATACTTTTAAAATATTGAAGTCCACTATCTTACGGTTTACCCTTAAGAATGTCGGGCTTGGGCATTGTTTATGAAGTCATTTCTAAGCTTGGGTTACGTCCCATTAATGTTTTTTTTTTCAAATACTTCAAAATTTTTTATACATAGTAGTGCCTTATTATATTAAAGTTTAAAATTCAAATGTTGAGATATAAAAGAACAAAATTATATATACACACACTTGCCCCGATATATTATATATTTATTGAGGAATTGTAGAGTAAGATTAACATGTTTATATTGATAATTAAAACTGAACAAAATAACAATTTTATTTATAAATTTGACATTTAACAAAACTTTTATAATGATTGTAATATTTATCAGTTATGTTGTTATAGTAAACTGTTTTATTATTAACATAAAATATATACTTTTACCTATTAATACATTTTTATTCAAACAAATAGATTTATCATCATAACATTAGTTAACAAAATTTTTTAATTAATATTATTACTTACTATTATTTATCTATTTATTTATTTAGACGATGTTCTATATCAATAATGAAACTTTTATTCATTATTTCATAGTATTAACTATTAATATAATACATATAATTATTATTCAGTATTGTCTATGATTATTAATACTCCCTCTAATTTTTATTAGTCCATGTATCACCAACTTATACTTTCAACAATACATAATCTCTTCCCTACTTAATAACTATCCAAATTACAGAAAAATTAATGAAAAGTGCATAGAAACTAGTTAAAAATATTTCTAAGAGAGTAACAAAGAAAATTGGAGGGAGTATTAATTAAGATAATTATATATATATGAACTGAACTTTGAGTATATATTTGTCTTAAAATTTGTTCCACGTATAAAGTGGAAATTTAATATTATTTTTTATTTATTTTCAGTTGATTGAGAAATGAATTGTTATTGACTTATTTCTTTTTTGGTTGCACACACTATAAATTAAGAAAAAAAAGTTCAAAATGATGTTTCCAATTTGCAATGTGAAATATTTATTCATGTCCATCAACAAAATTTCATCATAATCGTTGTGCAGGAATCCCAAAGGTACAAAAACTTAATCAGGCAGCACATAGACCTCCAGACAATTCAATCCAGGCTTGATAAAGGGGTTTACTCTTCTTCCATCCAAAAATTTTTCCGGGATCTCCTGCTCTTATTCAACAACGCGGTTGTGTTCTTCAAAAAGAACTCGCCCGAAAATCTTGCTGCTTTTGAACTCAGAGCTCAAGTCTTGAAAGAAATGGCAAAGAAGCTTGGAAAGCGTAAGCCTCAGGCTGTTAAACCAGAACCAGAACCAGAACCCGAAACCAAACAACAATCAACCTCACTTTCAAAGCCCAACAAATCTTCTTCTACCATTGTCGCCTGTGGCAAAGGGAGTAATACTGCTACCGCCTCTAAAAAGGGTAGTAGCAGTGGAGATAGAAAAGATAAAGACGGTGAAGAGAAATCGAAGGTCAACCCGAAAAAGATTGAACCTTCGTTTCCAAAGATCGAGGACAAGAGTACTATAAGGAAAAAAAGGACAAAAGATCAGAGATCAGTGTCGAGCAATAGAAACTCAAATACCAGTACCAAAAACGCAGACACAAAGCATAAATTCGGAGGTAACGAGCTTAGTTCGCACGACGCATTGGAGATGAAGGTCGAGAAAAAAGGAAATATCAACACAAGTAAAAGACAAGGGGCAGCAAGCTTCTTAAAAAGAATGAAGCAGAATTCGCCAAGCCAAGTAAACGACGAAGAATCCTCAGAGGAGGAAGCCGATGAAGAAGTAGAAGAAGAACAAGAAGTAGGAGAAGAGGAGGAGGAGGAGGAGGAGTTAGAAGAGAGCAAAGGAAAAAAAGGAGGGAAGAACAATAATAATAGTAATAGTAATAATAGAGAGGCAATGATAACAGAAAGGGTTACAAGAAGTGCAAAAGGAAGAAATGGAAAAGATGGGAATGGAAGAGGAAAAAGAACAGTTGGAAGAGGAAGACCGCCGAAGAAGGAGAGTCCTGTGGCAGAGACACCAACCCCGACAGGGAAGAGAGGCAGGGATAATGGTGGTGGTGGTGATGGAGGGAGTGGAAGAGCAAAGAAGAGATCTAGGAGGTAATTGTTTGTAATATGTAACTTATATTTTTAATATTCTGTTTGTTTTTTTTTTTTTTTAGTTTTGGGTACAAGCTTTTAAAATTTTTAGAAGAAGAAGAATAGGTAGGAGGAATAGTAGAGAAAAGATATAAAGGAACATGAGACTGTGTTTGGGGTTTCTTGAAGCATGTTTTTGTGGTATCTTTATGCTTGTACACAGCATTTGTAGATTAGAGATTACATGAATCATACATTTTGTTTCTTTTTTGACTAAAAACGATTATATAGATATTGGTTTCATTGTGCTAACAAAAAAGCTTTGCTTTTATTTGCTAAGGTGATGAGGGTTTTTTTTTTCGGTTGGTCACTCACATCGTAGTAATATTACTAGTATACAAACTTGTTAAAACTGAACTGCCGGAGAATCATGGCCTTGATAATTGAATCGAGCAAAGTCAATCTGAGGCTGGTCACTGGATTGAAGTTTATTTGGTGTTTATTATTAATATAAAATAAGAAATCTTTCTTTTTCATATGAATTATGGAATCCTGATTTGACGGAATTCAATCAATTGAATTTACTTTACGAGAATATTTACAAATATTCTAGTTAGAATGGATTCAATTAAATTAATTTTCTTAAAAAATCTGGTTCTCATAAGAAAGCCAACAGTGAGTTACAAAACCTATGCACAGATTTAAAACATGTGTAACTAAAACTACTAACCAAGTAAAAGACATTGCATTTTCTCTTTGTTTGGTATTTTATTTTTAAAATTTAGAACAAAATTTAGTATTTTTTTTCTATTTAATCTTTGTATTAATTAATAAAGAGAATAAGTAGAAATGAAGTTACAAGGTAATAATTAAAAAAAAATTTTATAATAAAGTAAATCGAATAAATTAGTTTTTTTTAATAGTGTAATAACCAATATATATTTTATTGATTTTTATAAGAACCCTGCATGGTCTGCCACGTACATTTTGACACTTGTCAGTTTCAATGAGAAAAAATACCAAAAAAATATACTTGGACACATGTCAATTTTTGAATAGAAGATATTGAACGGGATTGGGAATTGCACACTTTCTTCCCATCTAACTAAGGTAAGTTTTAGTTTTAACTCTTAGGGCTCGTTTGGTTGGTAGAATAACTATTCCGCAAAATAGGAGAAAAACGAATGGAAAAAGAGGAATGTTTGCCTAGAGTCCGTCGTCGGGATGGAATAGCTATTCCGAGCTATCATAAAACTCATGGAATAGCTATTCCTTTCTGGAGAGGAGGAATAGTTATTCCATGAGTTGTATGATAGCTAGGAATAGCTATCCCACCCCGACGACGGGTTTTAGGCAAACACTCCATCTTTTTCCATTCGTTTTTCTTCTATTCTGCAGAATATCTATTCCGCAAACCAAACGAGCTATTAATATTTTATAAAAGTGTTATTTCAATAATTTTGAATCTTATATTACATTTTTTGTAATTTTCGATTCTAATTTTCGATAATAAATAGCCATAATACATCAAGACCCCCCTGTAGTTGGCTCAGAAAACCCGATGCCACCCTCAACTTTCAAGAGAACCAGTTACCCCCCTCAACTTGGTAAAAAGGACCAGTTATCTCCCTTAACTTGGCAAAAATGCACCAGTTAACCCCCTCAATGCCACGTGTCAGAATCTGGTTGGTTTGACATTTCAAGGATGTCATTTTTTTTATTTTTCTCTCTTTAACCAAAAGTTGACACGTGGCATTGAAGGGGCAAACCGATGCATTTTTTGCCAATTTAAGGGGGGTAATTGGTCCTTTTTGCTAAGTTGAGGGGGTAACTGATCCTTTTGAAAGTTGAGAGTGGTATCGGATTTTCTGAGTTAACTTCAAGAGGGTTTTGATGCATTTGGCCTAATAAATATTTAAATCATACATTACTCTAAAATCAAATTTGCATAATGCTTATAACAAGGAATTTGTGTATCCCCGACAAATCCTTAATTAACGAGGATGGAGAAATTAGTTTTTCAATCTCAATCGAAACACAGTTACATGTTTTACATTCAACCAACTTAGACCTTCATTCAACCAACTTAGATCTTCATCGATGAAGTGCTTGCTAAGTGAAGTGACTATAAAACTTTCAAAACATGAATGAATCTTATATTTATCCATGATTCTTATTTATTTTTTCAAAAAAGCCAGAACAATTGCGTTACATTAATTATAAAGATATCTCCAGCCTAAACTACTACCTTATAAAAACAAATGTAGCAAAAAGGTGTTACTCATTACCATTACGCTAAGATCTTTCTAACGCATTTACTATTCTTACTTGATCATTAATATTAATTATTTCATGAATATATGCACAAAATAACTACATTAAAAATATTTTTGTAAGGGGCAAGTATGGTAATTACAGAAAAAACCGAGAAAAGTACGTGATTATTGTTGAATTTAGTGGAAAAATCAAAATCTCTTGGTTAGTTAGGTTAAGTTCATTTTTTCTTTTATTTATTAAATAACGGAAATTTTCTATAATGCGTACCACAATCTTTCTTTACAATTTATAATCAGACTGTGTACATCGCTTGTGAAATTAACATTATAGTCGCTTTAGATCCTAGTTACAAAATGCAGAGGAAAAAAAAGCCCAAATCATGAAAATAAATTTCCGCAACTCTTTCAGATTTCACCAAACAACTTCGAAACAATGACCAGAGTCATTACTACTTACAATTGAGCCTTCTTCTTCTTCAAAAGGTTTAATGCATCTGAAATCCTTAACTTATGCAAAATAAGTTTTGTCACTTTCAGCTTTCAAATAACTTGAATATTTCCTCGAATTTGTTTAAAATGTACAAGATTGCCCCTCAATGCACGTGTCAAAATTTGGTTGAAAAAAAATTAGAAATTTGACATCTTTACAAAGCTAAACAAACCATAAAGACACGTGATAATGAAGGACTAAAGTGACATGTTTTAATTATCAGTCACATTTCAAAATTTCACAATAACCCATTTTTTGGACAAGTGTGATGCATTAAGCTTCGTCAAAATGAAATGCAATTCCCAAATTCAGAGTTCTGTTTGTCCCCTTCTACAAACATGCCTACATGTGTAGTTGAGTCCACAACTGCAGATTCAACTGACGGAGTGAAGCTGAGATCATACACAAATTTGCCATCGTTCTTGTCCATCCATATTCATTTCTCGATTGCTGTCAAGCTTTTTTGAGAGGGATCGCTGTTAGGATCTCCTAAATGAACTTTGGCCTCATAAACATTGTCTTAATTAATGGAAATCTATATATTTCATTTGATTAATTACTTTATTTATGTTTCAAAGTACCAACATATAACTTCTATGTTTTTTTCATGGTGATTTTGTCTTTGAACAAAGTTATCATTGCTTTACATTTTGTAACCATCGGATAAAATTTCACACTTTCATGTACTTACCAATTGAATGCAGCCAATTCTATTATTAGTTTACACTTCCCGAGTTTCTACAAAGAGAGGGGAGCCAATACTAATATAATGCATAAATCCCAGTTTCCAAGATCCCAAGTGATCCCGGAATGAACCTCCGGCAGTAATAGCTCGTACACTAACCTCGCAACCTCCACCTACATTAACTTTAATCCGATGTTCTCCAGGTTTGTCCCGACAACTTAACATTCCAAGTGAATTTTCGAAACTTCAACCAATCTTCTAAGGGCATTCCTCACATTAAATGGCTTGTAAATCATTCTATTGCTGATATGAGCTTCTTTTTCATTCGTACAGGCTCGCTCCCATGGCACCGCATGGATCTTTTCGTTGCCATGATTTCCTCCCCAAAGGAGCCATCTATTTGCTTTGTCAAGATTCTCTACAATACATGATTTGGAATTCTACTTGTAACTGATTTAATAAGAGTAGCTTGTCCTGCCAATGACATATTTGAAGCTTTCTGTTAGCAACCGAAAACACGGAACAGAACAAAGAAGAGATAGGAAAACAGAAACAGAAATCTGATGAAAGGAATAGGCTTTCTCTAAGTCTACCTTGATGGTCACAAAATCTTTCTTCTTGACCCGCATGGAATGATTAATCTCCTGGGCAATGATGGTATTGTCTATTATTTGACAAAAATAATAGACTGAAAAGAGAGTATTGAAAATGAACAGACAGGTTATGAAAACTAAAATAAAAGAATATGAATTAGATAATGATATTAATCAAAATAACCACATCTTGTAATTTCTGCAGCACTTTTTAAAGAAAATCTCTTTTATTAAGCATAATCATCAATATTTATATACCAATCATGAGAATTTTTATCCAACAGAAAACATGAAATTTCCAAAAGAAATATATGTCTTTAAAACAACCATCTAGTTTTATTTTTCTGCTTAATATCTGCAACTGAAAAAAAGTTTCTGAAATCAAAATTCAAACATCATAATATTGAATGTTCAGAGGTAACAGTAAATGGCGAGGGACATGGCGGGATCGCAACGTTAATAATGCCTTCAAGCATTAACAACACCATCTTCATCGTTGGCCTGAGATTCGAGTCTTCTTGAATGCACCAAATCGCCACCATTAAGAACCTCTCTACCTTCTCCATATCAAACATGGCTTCTTCATCATTTCCAACCAGAATATCTATTTTGCCTCCAACATAGCAATCATAAGCCCAATCAATTAAAATGGCTTCATCTTCGCTCAAACCCGAATCGACACTTTTCCTGCAACAAATGATCTCCAATAGTAACACACCGAAACTGTACACATCTACCTTTGGAGTAATAGGTAAGTTCCTAAACCACTCTGAGGCGACATATCCTTTGGTTCCCCTGATTGCAGTAAAAGTCTGGCTTTGATCAAGCATTAGAAGCTTTGCCATTCCAAAATCAGCAATCTTGGCATCCAAGTTGTCGTCGAGAAGAATGTTCTGAGGCTTTATGTCACAATGTATGATCTGAGTACTGCACTCTTCGTGGAGATAAAATAATCCTCTTGCTATCCCGAACACTATTTGAATTCTTTGATCCCAGGCGAGTCTTGTATTTGCAAATAGGAAGTTCGATAAAGCCCCGTTGCTCAAGAACTCATATACTAACAGCCGATGTTGCTCCTCGTCGCAGAATCCTATAAGGTTGACGAGATTCCTGTGGTGGGTTTGACCGATCACTTCGACTTCTGTCCTGAATTCTTTCTCGCTGTCTGAAACTACTCTGTCCAATTTCTTGACTGCAATAGAAACTTTGTTGCTCAATCCTGTTAGCCCTCGATAAACAATTCCGAAAGACCCCCTTCCTATCTCTTCCTTAAACCCATTGGTTGCTTCTACAAGTTGTTTGTAGCTGAAATTCCGTAAGTTCGAGGCACAAGATTGAGCAACTAGGGTGGAATTGTTGCGGGTGGACTTGTTGCGGTAGAAGATGCGAGAACCAAAAAGTATGAAATTAATAAATACAGAACCACCTAAGAACAATGACACAACTATAACTAAACTATCATTTTTTTCCTTCCCAGAAGCAGATTTTCTTTCTGTGTAATTGCCTCTTCTCACCTTTATGAATGTTGAGCTTCGAAGTCCTTCGTCATGCCTTCCATTTGAGAGTGGAAGCTTCTTCATCCAGCAACTTTCTTCACGGAACACGATTACATTGCAGAAACAATCTTCAAGACAAGATTTTTGGCAGTCTTGCGCGTTATAAGGATCATACCGCTCATAATCAGAAGTAGGCCAATCAATGTTGTTCAACGGTATGAAGTCAAAATCTGATGAGTCATCGTCACAAAACTGAAAATAGAAATCGGGTTTACAGCCTCCATACTCATCATTAGGATCAAGTAGAGAAAACCTTGGCGGACATTGACAGGTGGGGCGTCGAACTTCATTGAGATTGCAGACACTGTTAAACCCGCAAGGCCCAGTTCCTACTTCACTCTCACTTCTGCAGATGTTATCTGGTTGTTGAAAAACAACTTCCCATTTGTTGTCGCTGTTGGTTGAATTCTTCAGGTAAGAGTACTGGACCAGAACCCCGTCGAAATGGAGAATTACTCGATGGTAATAGTCTGCAGCTGAGTCAACTGTCCTTGATGTGATGAGCTCTACTTCACCGCTTTCTCTCAGCATATACAAGTAGCCTGACTCGTTGAATACTATTCGCAACCCAGGATTGGTAACGTTATCGGTATTTATCAGGTCATAGTCATCATAAGCAAAACCAGTTGGCAAATTGTTGAAATTCAGGACACCATTTCCATCCTCATTCAAGCGAAACTGAAACCTTCCGCGGGAAAAATTGGTCTCTCGGAGCCTAGAATTAAGAAGCCTCCCACCCTTATCTAGTGTCTGTCCAGGCAGCAAAGTATCATTTGGATGATCAAAGCTCTGCCATAATGTCTGACCTGCTAAATCTTTAACCATGAAATTGCCTGTATCATTCATCAAACCATTGGCAGCTTCCCCCATGCTAATCCCAGATTGCCATATCTCTGCTCCTTGAGGGCCAGTGAGCACTAGCCCTCGGTCTGAAGTCAGCTCTAGTTTGGATCGTGCTGGGGCTGGTTTGTCTCCATTTGCATACCAGACAATGGTATTGTCTGGAATTTTGTTGTACCAAATAGCAAGCAAGTAAAGTTCCTGGTTTTGAACCTGCTGAAACCCGAAAGCGAAATCCCCAGAACGAGAAATCCATGGTTCTGCTGCGTTATCTCCTGCAATGAGAGAGCTGCTGACATTTACTTGGTCTCCAATTTGAGCAAGTAATAAAGCTGGGATCAAAAGGAAGCTGAAAAGAAGAGAACAAAGTAGAGCTGAAGCCATTGCATATGCAGATTTGTAATCACAAATGGAGCATATTATACAAAAAATTCCTGACTGAGTCAACCATACTCGCAGATTATTCTAAATTACACGTTTTGGAAGGACTAGAGTGCCACAGTTCAACTTAGACAAACTAGCAAATGCAGAAATTGGAAAAGAGCTTTGTCTTTAGTGGGATTCATGGGGTTCACTAAATGAACGGAGAACAAAATAGATGTAGAAATAATGATGGCATTACATTACGCCGGGATATTAAACTGATAACAACCAATGAAGGAGATGCAATTGAAGCGAGGCTAACAAATCAGTGATTGATGAAGAAACAGTCATATTCATGTTTGATTTGAACTAACTACTAATTAACCACACTTAATAGTTTTGAACCATCTTCAGAAACATTGGTGCTACCTAATTATGTCAGCATAAATTTTGTTCATGAGGGACCAAACCCTAGAAACTGGCGTATACTACATTTTGATGAGAAAATTCAAATCACATGCAGTTTTTCTATAGCTAGTCTTAATTTTCGAATCGAAAGACAATACGCAACCAGAGATTCAAAAATTAAGATATGAACATGGAAAACAGCTCACAATTCAAAGCAAAGACTGAAATAGAAGCCCTACCTTGGAATAGTCCAATGAATCTGTCTCTATCTTGCAATCCGGAAGTCCAGGGTAAAATCAGGAAAAATAGTGGCAATTTGGGATTGATTTTTCGTTGGCAACTAGATACTTGTATTCTAAGAATGCAAGCTTTCGGTAAGGGTAGAAACTGACGGCTGGAGAAAGAAGGAAAAGAAAGAAGTCGGAGGAAGAAACAGACGGTGGAGCAAATGGCCGAGGACCAAGTAAATATCTCAATTTTAAAGAGATGAACTGAAATTGTATTTGTTTATTCTCCTCGTACAAGTTTAAAGTCAAATGAAATCATATACAAAAAGTTTTATCAAATCATAAGTATTAAAAAAAAAAAAAAAAAAAAAAAACTTAAATGCCATCAATTTGTACCTAAGTTTCATATTTTTCCCTGAATTTTGAAGTGTTCTCAATACCCTCCTCAACTTGTCTAAACGTTCTCAATGCTCCCCTGAAGTTGTCTAAACGTTCTCAATTTCTCCCTGAACTTTGAAATGTTCTCAATGCCCATCTGAACTTGTCTAAACGTTTTCAATTTCCCCCTGAACTAGTCTAAGCCGCACTCCATCACCCCCTCTATCTGAAGAACGATTTAGGGATTTGGACTTTTGTAACGTTCGAATATTAACATCGGGATATCTATTTCTTTTTTAATTTTTTTAAATAATTTTTTTCATTAACGCGCTCATGTTTGTTGATCCACTAACGCAACTTACAACGTTGGATTGAGGGGGTGTTGGAGAACGTTTAGACAAGTTCAGGGGAGCATTGAGGACATTTCAAAGTTCAGGGGGAATTGAGAATGTTTAGAAAAGTTCAAGGGAGCATTGAGAACGTTTAGACAAGTTCAGGAGGAAATTGAGAACGTTTAGACAAGTTCAGGGGAGCATTGAGAACACTTCAAAGTTCAGGGGGGAATATGAAGTTTAGGGACAAGTTGAGGGGGTTTAAGATGCATTAGGCCTTAAAAAATGATTTTTGTGTATGAAAAATTTCATTTTATTTTAGGGGAAGTTTTACAAATGGGCTGAAAGTTACGAATAATTTTAATCCAAGTTTTGTGTCCTAACTTATTTGACCAATTAAGTTTCATATTTACCTTTTATACGCTCCAAAATTTCTGTGTTGAACTCCCTTACCTTCTACGCTTTTTTTTTTAATTTTCTTATCTTATTTCGCCATTATCTCTCAAACTGCTCATTTTTTTGACATGATGTTTTAGAGTTTTTTGTTCGTCTCATTTTTATCTTCGAAACGCCATCCATTGTGATATACTTTTTCGAAAATATTTTTTCAAATGGTAAGAAACTAGTAGATAAGTGGTATGTAACTGGTAGGAAGAACAAGATGTGTCAATTTTGTTATGAAAGTATGGTAGGTAACACAAATACATGTCAATAGTTTATCTTCATAGCAATAAACAAACAACTATAATCTTAAAAGTAATGAAAATGCATTAGTTTATGATTACATGTAAAAAGAATTCTACAAAGGTATTGAATAAAAAACAACAGGAATCTGGTATGTAACTGGTATGAAGAACAAAAAATAACAAAACTAGTAAGAAACTAGTAGGTAAGTGGTAGGAAACTAGTATGAACAACAAAAAATGTCAAATCTAGTAAGAAAGTGGTAGGAAAATGGTATGAAGAACAAGTTATGTCAAATTAATCTTGAAAATTAATTAAAATGCCTTAGAAAGTGATTAGAACATGTAAGATAAAACTATTGAATCAAATCAGTAGGAAACTAGCATGTAAATGGTAGGAAACTGGTATTGAAATTAAAATAGTAGGAATCTGGTATCTAACTGGTATGAAGAACAAAAAATATCAAAACTAGTAAGAAAGTGGTAGGAAACTAGTATCTAACTGGTATTGAAAACTTGTATGAAGAACAAAAAATGTCAAAATTAGTAAGAAAGTGGTAGGAAACTGGTATTGAAATTAAAACAGTAGGAATTTGGTATCTAACTGGTATCTAACTGGTATGAAGAACAAAAAATGTCAAAACTAGTAAGAAAGTGGTAGGAAACTGGTATCTAACTGGTATTGAAATTAAAACA
>CATIWQ010473885.1:0-18453 GCA_949673415.1 Euphorbia schlechtendalii | reverse complement strand
ATTTCTGTACAAATATATACAATACCCGAAGGAAATTAAGCCCTAGGCATATATCTAACCTGCATCCACAAAGGTTAGCACGGGATATATCACAATATTTACACATATGTACCGAGTGTACCATGTATGTTCGATTTTGATTTTGGTGAGGCCTGTGTGGCCTAATTAAAACATCGATGATTCAAAATTGTTATTTGTAATAAAAATGGTTCATTTTTATACAAGTATGTTGGTCGATTTTATTAGTGAAAATGACCGCATGGAAAAATGGTGAGGACTATTATCCGGGAATAAATTTTATTCCCTTCGTGTGGGTGACCTAAAAAAGTATTTAGAAATTCAAATCTAGGCTAAACATGCATAATATAGTCATCGTTTGGGTTAACAACGGTGACGACGTCATTCATATCGTTATCGACTTCCCTGTGACGGGCGATATCAATATAAATGGCCTGAAGCATTTCCATTGCTACTCTGAACTTTAATTAACATATTAACACATTAATAAATCATATATAAATCTAAAATAATTACAAATCAGAGGTTTGTTACCCCCAATGATGCATTTCCAGACTCAAGATGGTCTCAACGGGTCATTCTGGGCTTAAACGGCACGAAACGAAGCAAAACGAAGCAAAATCACATTTTTCTGGCCTGATATCATTAATGGAATCATGTGATATTGTTGAATGACATCCCTTGATGTCGTTAACAATATCGACTCTCCAGACCTGCAGTAACCATGCAAACACAGCAGAACACAGCAAAAACATACTCTAAACTTCAAATGACCATAACTTTTGCTATACTTAACGGATTTTGATGATCTTTATCATTATGGAAACCTCAATATGAGTAGAATATGTTACTGTAAAGAGAATTCTAAAAAAGTTTTAAGATCATACGGAAAATCGAGAAAGACAGAATGGTGCGCAGAAAATGATAATAACCGAAAACAAAATGAAACGTCAAAACAAAAAGAATGTAAGCGTAAGCATGACTCTAGGAACTCAGAGGATTACCCAGTAGCTATGAATCCACTTTTTTTGGTCTACAAAAACACCCGAAAAAGTCCTCCTCGTTTCTTTGGTTCTGTTTGGCCGGTTTTCGGCGGAAAATGATGAAGGAAGGTAAAACTTCCAAATTTTGATTTGTAAAGAGGGGAAAAGAGGAGGTAGTAGTCCTTCTTTCCCTGAGTTTTGAATATTAGAATGATACTGAAACTAATCCATTTGAAGTTTTAGTCGAAAAGTTTGTGTTTTTGTGTGGTTTTTGTGGTTCTTGGTTGGGATTTTTGGAGGATTTTTCCTAGTTATTGGAGAGCTTTTCTCTTCTCAATTTTGTTCATCCCTTTGCCCCCCTTTCTTCAGTTCTCTTTTCTTTCTTTTTGTTAAATCTTTCAGCCCCCTATGGGCTCCCTTCAATCTAAAAGTCCTCTCTTTTTGTCAAAGTAGTTCTCCCACCTTTTTTGTTATTTTTCTCTTTTTTCTTCCCCCCATTATTAGTCCTCATGGGTTGGTAAGTTGATGACGTGGTGTAGCATGGAAAAAGTCCAAATTATGAGGTGGAAATGGGTGTTTTGGTTAAAATAAGAGATATTAAAGTTTTCGCCCGTAAAAAGGCTGATATCATCGACGTTATTGCACAATATCGTCGAAGATATCGAGCAATATCATAGACGATATCGAGCAATATCGTCGAGCGATATCGTCGATGATATTGAGCGATATCATTGATGATATGGGTTTTAAGTAGCGGGCTTTTCTTCTTTATTTGGGCTTTTTAAAGGAAGGTAGGCCCAAAGAAACAAGGTAGATGATTTCCGAGATATTTCATGACCCTGCAAAATGTGAAAAGCTAATAAGGGAAAAAATTATAGCTTCATCATCGAACTCGCGAGTCGGGAGTAAAAATCCCATGCTCACACCTGGCTGCCTAATCTGAGCTTGGTTCAGCTGATTTTGTCCTGTCCTGAACTGTTAAATGGCAGTAGGAGTTGAGGATACTACATGCGAGGTAGGATGTCCCCCTATTGGATTGACGTTGTTGAGGGTGACCACCGGGCTGGAAGCTGCATTCTGGGCCCTCCTAACGTGTTGGCGAATGAGCGGTGCTAGCTGTTCATTGTTGGCAAAGGCATTTATGGCAGCTGCAATCTCGATGCTCACTAAAGACTGCTGAGAATTTTATCCCTAAAGGACATGGTGATCCTCTCCTATACCTTCTTCTCATGGATTAGCCATGACAGTTGTGTGTTAAACCGAATATGAGTTTGAACCCGAGTCTTCACTTGAGTCAGTGTATGAAACCCCCTCCAGATTGGCCACAATTGGGGAAACGCGGACCAGGCGGCGAGCAGGCCTCTTCCAAGTCCCTTTGATACACGAGTAGAATATTAGACCGTGCATGTAAGATTCATGATATGATTCATGATGCGAGAAATGCGTGAGATATTTAATGTTATGGCTGCATTCACAAGGGGTTAGCGTGCCATGATGCGAAATAACATGTATGTCAATCCATTTGAAGCAAACATGTTAGTCGTTAGGTAAAGATGAAAATATGTGGAAATGAAAATCAACAACGGGGGTCAGATTTGAGACTTGTACAATATCGGTGTGACATCGTAACATGAGAGATGTGAGTGAGGTGACTAAGTTACCTATGTGGTAATAGGTCAATGATTTGAGGTTTTGTACTATGACTAGATCTCATGGAATGAGAAGGTCAAAATTGTTTCGGGTAAGGGGTGTGACATACCCTAATAAAATGAAAACAACTATAGTATGTAGCTTACCTAATGAATGATTTGGTTATTTTCCCCAATTAGGGTGGAGTTTCGGATACCTATGTGGTCATCACTATTTGAGGGTATGTGGTGATACATGAATTATTACCTCGTATGTACGAATGATTCGGGTATGATGCGTATACCCTTGAAGATTTGGTAAGATAAGATTTTTGAAGTAAGTTTTCCTTGTGTGGGCTTAGGTTAGGACATCAACTGGGATATCCTTTAATGTGGGAAATATGGTTTTGGGGAGGTATCTGCCTCATTTGGGCTTATGGTGTGTATAATTACCATGGAAGGGTCGTGAGTTGGACGTCAAGTGAACATCTCATGGGTAATGTGTGGGATATATTATCGCCCCTTGTGGGCTAAGTGTCAGACATCAAGTGGACATCATGCAGTAAAAGGAAGGTATGTTTGCCATTTACAAGCTAATAGCGGGATGTCAAGTGGACATCTCACTAAAAAGGGGTAATTGATGTTTCTAAGTGGCGACACGATCTATAGTGTGAATTGTGCCTAAGTGTATGTGGTATCATGACAACGTGATATGTACATTTAATATCATGAGTGTGTGCATTCGTGGTTAGTATGATATTTGTACATTAATAAGTGTGTAGCACATAGCATGCAACATCCAAACTTCCAACCATACAACTCCCGCATGTAGGATTCTTGGCTAGTCTCCATCCTAAGTTTGGTTCATCTTAGTACCATGAAGATACTAAAGAGCGCACTTGTAGGAAAATATAATGCATGGTCGTTTGTTGGGTAACACCCTAGGGAAAATGCCTATGGGTTATTTACATGAGGGTTTGTAAATGGGTTGTTGATATAGAAGGTTCTTGTTGCACTAAAATACACTCCAAGCCTCTCCCCAAATGGGTTGAGGGAGGTACATGCGATATGGAACAAGTGCTCCACCCGCTCAAGTACTATCTTTTCTTAGGGAGGCAGATTAGTACAAGAGAAAGCTTCGCGGTAATAGGGGCATAGGGGCACCTTAGACTTATGGGCTAATCCCCTATATTGCAATGCGTTATTTATGAATATGTCATAATTAAGAGAAAATAGAATAATGTGATCAATAATTTTCGGCACTTATCCAAAATCTAAAACCTTTAAAAAAACAAGTTTTTAAAAAAAATCCCCAACGGAGTCGCCACTGTGAGCGGGCGACACAGAGCGGTGGGTCGAGAGGCCTGTTATCTGGGAATACTTTTTATTCCCTTCGTGGGGGTATTCTAATCCATATCTTTACTAAATAAATAAAATAGAAAATTGAGATGAAGAGAATTATTACAACATTTACAATAATAAGTAAATAAAATAATTCCTAGGTCCACAAATAAAAATAAGAAAGAGATGAAGTATGCAATGAGCACGGAATTCGTAGTTCTAGGAACTCAAAGGCTTACCCTTTCGGCATGAATCCACTTCGACGTATCCGTTTGATACCCGAGAGTGTTCCTCGTTATTTTTGGTTTAATTATAGTTTAATTGGAAACTACATGTTTATTTATCCAAAAAGATAATCAGACTCGGGTGCTAAATTTGTTTTAGACCCGAGAATATCGGAGGAATTTTTAGAAAAATAGATGAAGAAATTTGATTTTAAGATGAAGAAGTTTGATCCAAAAGTGTTTTGGATCCAAGAAAATGTTAGAAGAAAAGAAAGTATTTGTCTGTATTTTTCTTATATAAGAAAGAGAATTTTTCTCTGAAATTTCGAGCCCCGATAATCGAAAAAGACCCGACTATTTATAGGGAAAATCCAGAAAAGGTAAGTATTTCCGGCGAGGGGTCTCGTCGGAGAAAATCTGGTGAGGCCCCTCGCCAAGGACTTTGGCGAGGTAGCCTCACCAAGGACTTTGGCGAGGCTTCCCTCGCCGACGCCTTTTGGCGAGGTTTGCCTCAGCCACCTTTGGCGATGCGGGCCCCCGGATCCGATTTTCCGTGATGTTTTACGTATTTTTATATGTTTTTAATTAATTTCTAAATTAAAGTCCTTTTAAATTCAGCGACAAGGAAGACTCCCATTTGAAATTTGTCTATGAGCGGGCGACATGGAGCAGTGGGCCGAGAGCGCACGGAGATGAGAGGCGCAGTCCACCACGGTGATTGAAAAAGGTGCACCGGGTCGGGGACTAGGAAAAGTGGTTAAAAGAGAGAGCGAAAAACATTTTAGATTTGGTCAAACCCGAATCCACCATCTCTTAGTGTGGAGTCGGCACCTGGATTAGCTCTTTCCAAGAATTAGAGTCCTATGAGGCTTAACGTCGGGGGGACGGCCCACCAAGACACAGAGATTTGGGTCTAGGATAAGTTACTTATTTCTTATGTGATCACATTATATTACATCTACAGAAAACCGTATTCTCTTAGTTATGCATATTCGCACTTAGGTCGTTTTCAGACTTTATATGCATGACTCACGTATTGCAAAATAATAAACCATCCACAAAGCGGAATAATAAACCACTCACAATGTAGTAAGTAAATGTGGAAAGTAAATGAGAAAATAAAAATTACAAGGCTTCCAAAAATCGGGATGCAAACCGTCCGCTAACCTATTAATTACATTTCTTCAAAAATATGTGGAATACCCGAAGGAAAAATAAAATCCTAAACATACATCTAACCTGCATCCATAAAGGTTAGCACAGGGGATATCACATATGTTCGATTTGATTTTAGCGAGGCCCCTGTGGCCTAATTAAAACATCGATGGTTTAAAGTTGTTATTTTAAATAAAAATAGTTCATTTTTATTTACACGTACATTGATCAATTTTATTAGTGAAAATGATCGCATGGCATAAAGTGAGGTTTGTTATCCAGGAATAATTTTAATTTCCTTCGTTGGGGTATTCTAACATAAAAATAAAAAATAAAGAAAGAAATAAAGATGAAGGAGAGATTACAACATAATTTACAATAATAAATAAAATAATTCCTAGGTTCACAAATAAAAAAAATCAAAAAGAGATGAAGTAGATAATAAGCTCAGAATTCACAGTTCTAGAAACTCAGAGGCTTACCCTTGTGGTATGAATCCACTTCGGCGTATCCGTTCGATCCCTGGGAGTGTTCTTCATTCGTTTTGATTTAATTGTAGTTTAATGTGGAAAAATAAGTGTTTTTTTATCCAAATGATAATCAGACTCAGGTTTTAAATTTATTTTAGACCTAAGAATATCTGAGGATATAAGAAGAAAAGTAGATGAAGAGAAGTTGTGATCCAAAGGTGTTTTGGATCCAAGAAAATAATAGAAGAAAAGAAAGTATTTGTTTATGTTTTTTTATCTGAAAGAGAGAATTTTTCTCTGAAATTTCGAGCCCCATTGCAATTGAAAATTCCCCCTATTTATAGGGGGAATTTTTTTTCGATTTTTTGGTCACACTCTCTTTGACGAGGTAGGCACCCTCGCTGGTGAGGGTCCTACCATCACAGGCAAGGGTCTTGCCTGGCAGCCTCTCCAGCGAGGTATGTACCCTCACTGGCGAGGGTCCTGCCCTCTCCTGCGAGGGTGGTAGCCTCGCCGGTGAGGGTATGCACCCTCGCTGGCGAGGGTGGCCCATGAAAATATGATTTTCGTGGTCCATTCCCTCTAATTTATTATTTTTTTAATCATTTTTTTAATTTTTTTATTAATTTTTCAAATAATAAAAAAATATAAAATTATTTAATTAAATTATTTTGGACTTTGAAATATTTATTTATGTCCCTTAAAAATATTTGAAGCCTTTAAATATTTATTTAGGGTCCCAAACATAACTTTTAACGAGGAGAACTCCCATTTGAAGATCATCGGAAGGTAAAAAATCATGTGATTCGAGGATAAATATACCGAAAAACCGTCATCATTGAACGCGTGAGCTGGTACATAATCTCGTGCTCACAGCTATCCTTTGTGTGATAATTTCTGGTTGTATAACCAATATTATCACACGAAAAGAGCATAGGGATAGAGAGAATACCTGACCGGTGTGGTTAGTGACTGCTTGTTCCCAATTGGTGATAATATAGGCCTTCTTTTCTAGCGCAGTGTCTTCATGGGGTCGTCCATTTCTTTTCTTCAAAATCCCTTAGGTACTTAATGCCCCTTGTGGGCGGGTTGACCGTTTCCTTCTGCGGCGTCCCTGTTGTAGTCGGCAATCGTTTCATTCTTTGGTTGATAAATGAGGCTGTTTCTTTCTTCAGCCGTTGAGATAACTGTTTCCTTCTTCGGTTGTATTTTTTATTTCCTTCATAAGATGTTGACTTATTTCCTGTGACAAATTAGAGAAAAGATAATGTTAATACATTTGATGATGAATGTTTTAATTATTTGATTGAGTTTATGCAAAGAAAAAATTTTACCCCTTCAATCAAAAATTAAAAAATGATAAGTAAATACGTTTAATAGAAATTAGGGGATATCCCGAGAACTGCTCCATTGTTTAAGAGGCTTTTGTGGTGTTGCAATGTTAACTTTAGGCTTGAGTGGGCGATCACCTTGTTTGTGGGTTCCTCATGTGGAGGTGGAGAATCTTGTTTATCGGGATAATGTTGCCCCAGTTTGGCATCTTCTTTACCTGAAAATGTCATGATGTGAATGTAATGTATGCATGTTTTTATGCATGAAAAATATTTGTCATATGATGTATGTTCATCTGTTGTAGGTGTCTTGGGCTTCGTTCATTGAAGAGCCTTCTCTTGTGCTGGTGCATGGTTACCCCTAGGGTTTGTTTTGTTAGAGATTCCATGGATGACTCCCTTGGAGTTACGACCATGGGTTCGTTGTATCAGATTCGAGTTCATAGCTTGGATCTGGTTTGAGGTAAGTCTGGATGAGTCGTTGATCCTGCATTGTGTTGGCAATGACTGGTTGGAAGCCGTTTGCCTGAAGTGTTGAAGGCATGTGATGCCGCATACCATTCTGAGGAAGGGATGATGAGTTTGATATTTCTTTGGTTCTAATTTCTACATAGATCTCCCTTGCAGGTTTTCAATCTATCGAACCTTGTCTTATTTTTGGCCTGGACCACCCTTTCAAGTTTTCAATCCAGCAGACTCATTTTTCTTTGTTTTATTCTTTATTATTTTTGTCTTTTTTGGATGTTTACTTGCGATATTCTACCATTGGCATGCAAGCAATCAAGATAAGCATATGCATAAAGATTCAGCAAAAATGACAATTCATTGATGAACTTAACAGGGGTATAAATGTTTCAACTGATTTGACTCTTACCATTAATTAGCCCTTTTAGGTTTTCTAACTAATGTGGTTCTCTCGATGTCCTAAGTTTTGCCTAAGCTGCCCTTTTCGGGTTTTCAACTCAGCGAACTATTTTTTCTATTTTGAAAAGAAGCCCTAATTTTTGCTCAACTAACCGAGTGTTAATTGACAGGCTAAATACAAATTTATTTTTTGTTCGTACTGCTTTTCATCGATTTATTTCTTTCACCTATGCCCGATATCAATTGTGTAAGACTTGGTTTATCGGTCACCGTCCATGTACATGACTTCTGTTATAGTTCAGCATTTCTGACAGATTAGTTGGTGCTCATGCCGCTTTTTTGGCCTGAGGTGTATGTGATGATGGGTCTTGATCATCGACATTTCCTTTGATGGTGCAATGATTGCCCACAAATAGTAGTGAGCCCTGTGAAGGAACTGTTGACGTGTTCAATGGTTTGACTCCTTTTTATCTTTGTCATTGACTCTTGTTTGATTATCCCACAAATGATGGTGATCCGTGTGATGGAGTTGTTGACATGTTCAACAATCCGACTCCTTTCTGGCATTGCACCGGTTGTTTAGTCTTATGAATGGTAGAGATGGAGTTGTTTGACATGTTCAACCATCCGATTCCTTCTTTGTGGAATTGCACCTATTGTTTGGTCCCAACTTGCTTGGTTGACATTTTGGCCTTACCCTAGCTCCGATCCTTTTGATCTTTGCGTACTTCATTCTCTTTGATCGAGTCAGTGGACGTTTTGCGCTTAGAGATCTCTCCATTGATCTTTCGTCCTTGTATGATGGAGCAATTGCTATCACGTGTTGTCTAAGTACATGTATTTATCTCTCACTTTATCTCAAGAGTCAAATTATTTGAATTTTTGGGGAATCCATTTATACCCAAATTAATTTCATGAAAGGATGTGTCACATGTGCTAAAAAAATATGTATATGTTTATGAGAATGCGTGACGTCATTAATAAAATATCAAACAAGTAAAAAATGTTTAATTTATTCAAAAAAATAATTCAAAAGCCCCGTAGGCAAAGTAGCCAAATGCTAATTTATTACATAATTATTCATCACAGGTTAATGCCCCTCGTATGATTCAATGGATTCGAAGTGCTTCATCCTCTCTACCTTCTCAAACACTTTTTGATAGTTAGAGAAGTTATCAAATCCGAATTTGTTCCTGTATGGTGGCAGTGCGCCGTCCAGCAGCTTTTTTATCATCTCCGGTAGGGTCAAATGAGTCTACAGCCTGACTTATGTAGCCATCCAACACGTATAGTAGGATTTAAAGCTCTCACCCTGCCTTTGCCTTATAGCCTCCAGATGTTGCATTGTGGTTTTCATCTAAGAGTTGAAACCATAATGCCCCAGCATAGCCTGAGCAAGGCTGTTCCAATCAAAGGCTATGTCCAGCGGAAGGTGGTTGTACCATTCATTGACTGGGTGGCCCAAGGTGACGACGAAGAGCTTAGCCATCATTCGATCGTTGACCCTCAATGCTCTCATCATTATCTGATAATGCGTCAAGTGAGAGCGCGGGTCGCCATATCCTACGTACTTCTCAAACTATGGCATTGTGAAGTTTGGGGGTAAGCTGTCTTCATCCCTGATTGTTGGTTGTGTAGGGTACGTGTTCCTTAGGTGACCACCTTGAATGGCCAAGAACTGTTGCCATAGTTCTGCCATGCTAGGTTGTTGGAGGATGGCGTTCCCCACGCTTGGATAAGAGCCATATTGCCCCTGGGGATATACCGCGAAATGGGGCAGTTGAGGTGCTTGGAACTATGAGGTGGTCAACGTACTCCAGTTAGGAATAGGGTGTTGGGTCATTCCTTGGTAAAAAGGCCATCGTGCGAACACTAATTACCCCATTTATCCAGGGAAGAATTGGGGAGGATTGGCAAAGTTATATCCTGGCTGCCCAATCAGAGTCTGGTTCAGTTGACTTTGTCCTACTCTGAATTGATAAAAGGTAGTTGGGGGAACCGTGTGTGAGGTGGGAGGTCCCCCTGTTGGATTGACATTGTTAAGGGTGACCTCCTAGTTGGTCACTATATTCTAGGTCCTCCCGACGTGTTGGCGAATGAGAGATGCTAGCTATTCGCTATTGGCAAAGGCATTCAAAGCAGCTGCAATCTCGGCGCTCACTAACGACTGCTGAGAATTTTATCTTGTAAGGACAAGGTGATCCTCTCCAGCTCTTTCTTCTCGGTGATTGGCCACGATCAATGTGCGCTAAACTGAATCTGAGTCTGAACCCGAGTCCTCGCTTGAGTTAGTGTATGGAACCCCCTCCAAATTAGCCACAATTGGGGAAACATGGACCAGGCGGCGAGTAGGCCTCTTCCAAGCCCCCTTGATACATGAGCAGAATATTAGACCGTGCATGTAAGATTCGTGATGTGGGAAATGCGTGAGATATTTAATGTTATGGCTGCATTCACAAGGGGTTAGCATGCCATGATGTGAAATAACATGTATGTCAATCCATTTGAAACAAACATGTTAGTCATTAGGTAACAATGAAAACCTGTGGAAATGAAAATCCAACATTGTTGGATTTGAGATTTGTACAATGTCTGTGTGACATCGTAACATGAGTGATGTAAGTGGGTGACTAAGTTACCTATGTGGTAATAGGTCAATGGTTTGAGGTTTTGTACTATGACTCATGGAATGAGGAGGTTAAAAATTGTTTTGGGTAAGCGATGTGACATACCATAATAAAATGAAAACAACTACCATATGTAACTACTTAATGAATGATGTGGTTATTTAGCCCAATTAGGGTGTAGTTTTTTAGATACCTATGTGATCATCACTATTTGAGGGTATGTGGTGATACATGAATTATTGTCTCGAGTGGGTGAATGGTTCGGGTATGAAGCGTATACCTTTGGAAGTTTGGTAAGGTGAATAAGTTCGCTCCATGTAGGTTTAGGTTAGGATTTCGACTGGGATATCCTTTAATGTGGGAAAATGGTTTCGGGTAGGTATTTGCCCCGTTTGGGCTTATGGTGTGTATAATTGCCCCAGAAGGGTCGTGAGTTGGATGTGGAGTGGACATTTCATAGGTAACATGTGGGATATATTATTGCCCCTTATGGGCTAAGTGTCGGATGTTAAGTGGACATCACGTAGTAAACGGAAGGTATATTTTCCATGTGCAGGCTAATAGCAGGATGTAAAGTGGACATCTCGCTGAAAAAGGGGTAAGTGATGTCCCTAAGTGGTTTTATGTTGTCCTAGGGTAACACGATCTATTGTGTCAACTGTGCCTAAGTGTATATGATATTGGTTTGGTATCGTGATATGTACATTTAATGAGAGTGTGTGTTCAAGTGTCTGCACAAAAATTTGTGATTAGTATGACATTTGTACAATGACAAATTGAAAATAGTATACAAGTAGCACATAGCATGCAATGTTTAATCTTCCAACCATACAACTCTCGCGTGTAGGGTTTTTGGCTAGTCTTTATTCTGAGTTTGGTTCATCTTAGTACAATGAAGATACTAAGGAGCGTACCTATAGGAAAATATAATGCATGATCGCGTTTTTGGGTAACAGCATAGGGAATATGCCTATGGTTTATTTACATGAGGTTTATAAGTGGGTTGTTGATGTAGAAGGTCCTTATTGTGCTAAAATACACTCCAAGCCTCTCTTCGAATGGGTTGAGGGAGATACATACGATATGGCAACAAGTTCTCCACCCTCTCAAGTACTATATTTTCTCAAGGAGGCAGATTAGTACAAGAGAAAGCTTCGCGGTAATAAGGGTGCCTTAAACTTATGGGCTAAAGCCTTCTACTGCAATGCATTATTATGAATGTCATAATTAAGAGAAAATGGAATAGTGTGATCAATAATTTTCGGCAATTATCTAAAACCTAAAATCTTTGAAAAAAAAGTTTTGAAAAGATCCCCAACAGGGTCGCCACTATGAGCAGGCGACATGGTGCGGTGGACGAGAGCGCGCGGAGATGAGAGGCGCGGTCCACCGGGGGGTTTGAAAAAGGTGCACCAGGTCAGGGACCCGGAAAAAAGGTTGAAAGAGAGAGCGAAAAACATTTTCAATCTGGTCAAACCTGAATCGCCGTCTCTTAGTGTGGAGTCACCACCTGGATTAGCTCTTTCCAAGAATTTGAGTCCTGTGAGGCTTAACGTCCGGGATGGCCCACCAAGACACAGAGATTTGGGTCCGGGATAAGTTACTTATTTCTTATGTGATCATATTATATTACATCTACAGAAAATCGTATTTTCTTAGTTATGCATATTCGCACTTAGGTCATTTTTAGACTTTATATGCATGATTCATGTATTGAAAATGATAAATCATCCACAAAGTGGAATAATAAACCATCCACAAAGTAGTAAATAAATGAAGAAAATAAATGCGGAAAGTAAATGCGAAAATAAAAATTACAAGGCTTTCAAAAATCGGGTGATGCAACCGCCCGCTAACCTATTAATTACATTTACTCAAAAATATGTGCAATACCCGAAGGAAAAATAAAATCCTAAACATACATCTAACCTGCATCCATAAAGGTTAGAACAGGGGATATCACATATGTTCGATTGATTTTAGCAAGGCACGTGTGGCCTAATTAAAACATTGAAGGTTTAAAGTTGTTATTTTAAATAAAAATTGTTCGTTTTTATTTACATGTATGTTGATCAATTTTATTAGTGAAAATGATCGCATGGAATAAAGTGAGGTCTGTTATCCGAGAATAATTTTAATTCCCTTCTTTGGGGTATTCTAACATAAAAATAAAAAATAAAGAAAGAAATAAAGATGAAGGAGAGATTACAACACAATTTACAATAATAAATAAAATAATTCCTACGTTCACAAATAAAAAAATTAGAAAGAGATGAATCAGATAATAAGCTTGGAATTCGCAGTTCTAGGAACTTAGACGCTTACCTTTGTGGTATGAATCCACTTCTGCATATCCGTTCGATCCCCGAGAGTGCTCCTCGTTCGTTTTGATTTAATTGTAATTTAATGTGGAAAAATAAGTGTTTATTTATCCAAATGATAATCAGACTCGGGTTCTAAATTTGTTTTAGACCCGAGAATATCAGAGGATATAAGAAGAAAAGTAGACGAAGAGAAGTTTTGAAAATAATTAAAAGTGGAGATCCAAAAGTGTTTTGGATCCAAGAAAATAATAGAAGAAAAAAAAGTATTTGTCTATGTCTTTTTATTTGAAAGAGAGAATTTTTCTCTGAAATTTCAAGCTTCCTTGCAATTGAAAATGCTTCCTATTTATAGGGGGGAATTTTTTTTTCGATTTTTCAGTCACACACTTGCCTGCGAGGGCGGCAGCCTCGCTAGCGAGGTATGTACCCTCACCAGCGAGGGTGGCCTATGAAAATATGATTTTCATAGGCCATTTCCTCTAATTTATTATTTTTTTTATTTTATAATTTTTTAATTTTTTAATTAATTTTTGAAATAATGAAAAAATATAAAATGATTTAATTAAATTATTTTGGATCCTGAAATATTTATTTATGTCCCTTAAAAGTATTTTAAGCCTTTAAATATTTATTTAGGGTCCCAAACATAACTTTTAACTAGGAGAACTCCCATTTGAAGATAATCAGACGGTCGAAAATCGTGTGATTCGAGGATAAATATCCCGAAAAGCCACCATCATTGAACACGCTAGCTGGTATAAAATTCCGTGCTCACATCATCGGACGGCCAAAAATTGTGTGATTCGAGGATAAATATCATGAAAAGCCGTCATTATTGAATGAGCGAGCTGGAACAAAATCCCATGCTCACATGCGGCGTTCGAGCAAGCCCGCTTGGGCATAGCATAGGCTTCGCACAAGCCCGCAAGCCGCAGCTTTTGGCACAGGCTTGCCTTATAGTAGCTGCAGGTATCCCTACCCATGCAGATGACTCACTATACATGGGATGGGATTTATCCCATTGCATGTAGAGTTTTAGAGGGAGTGTATCACTCCCCCTTTTTCCCTATAAATAGGATTCTAGCCTCTAATTATTTACACACACCAAAAAGCTCTAAGCTTATTTTCTCTCTGATTTCTTTCTCTTATTCTTTTGTTGTAAGATCCTCCACGAGTTTCTCCAAACAATTTGAAGAGTTCTTTTAAAAGGCTCTAAATTTGAGTGAGCCTTCTATATCGGATTTTCGAGTTGATTTACGAGTAGTCTAGAAACTGCTATTAATCGACGGGTTCTACCTCTTTGAGGTTTTGGTTGGTGACTATCCGTGTGGATCAAGTCATAGAGGCTCTCCTAGTTTGGAAGATTGTGCTATTGGAATTTCTTAAAAGGGAACACCGCAACTAAAGAGAGATCAAGCACGCATTAACTGGTAATGCTTTAACCTTTTAGATGCTCGATTTCTTTTATATGTTTTATAAACCTAGAAGCATCTATGGAACCTTTTAACCTAAATTATAACAATCATAACCTGCTTAGGAGATCCTCAAGTAAATTTTAAGTTTTTGAAATTCCGCGTTGCTGTCTATGCATGTTCAATTACTATCTTGATTAACCAACAGTGGTATCAGAGCCTGCCTTATGCTATGCATGATTTATTGTAATGTGTTAAAATGCATTTTCTATGAATTGATTAAGTTTTCTATGCATGACTTAGGTTTTCAATTCCTGTTATGGCAAATGATGTGATAGCTAGATTAAGGTTTTGCTTAAACTTAGTATAGGTAATTATCATATGAAATTAGCAATGTTTTACCACATGGGTAAGAGCTTTAATTAAGGCTCATCCCATACTTTACTTAATTAAAGGAAAAAATCTTTTAATCATAATTATCCATGGTATAACGAATCAAAGTGCCCGTGGTAATTTTGGCAAGGAATAGACAAGGCTGCTCATTCACTTCAAGAGGGCCTCTCCCAATTGGAAATTATTATCGGTATTATATTCAAGTGTACCCAAGAGATGTTTATGACTTAGTTGATTTCTAGTATGGGAATTTATTCTGCATATGTTTTCACAAACGTGGTTTAAGTTGTTAATATTAAAACATGTAAACATAGGTGCAAAAACTTAAACATGGACCTTGTTTGTTTTGCATACTATGTGGAATCTTGGCATAATGGAATGATTATGATAAACCAGTCAAAGCATGTTTCCTTAGAGTTAATAATTCCTAATAGCCTGGAATTATTATTTCATAATCATATCCATCGTATAAGACCTAGACTAGGGTGAGACCAATGGCACCAATGAAATCCCTACAATAATATTAAGGTGGAAAAATGTCTTCCCGTCATAAGTCGTGATACGAGCCTTATTAACGGATGTAAGCACATGTACAACATACCTTCCATTAACATGTGCTTGGTAATGAGACTAGATGGGGTTAGTGCCTTCACCAAAAAGGGTTAGTTTTCCGTATTATTGGAGCTAATGCTGAATTGGAGACACATTTGAGGAGTCGTACAATTGGGTACGCACGTCTCGAGAAAGAGAACTCAAATAGATTAGCAATTGCAAGAGATAAAAATGGATGGGTTCCAACCATTGTTATATTGTTATGACTTAACCTATGATAGTGGGGGTTATGATGAGTAGCTATGGATGCTACCTACTAAGGAAAATTGGTTCAACCAGATTTCCCAAATTTGAATAGAAAGGGATATTTAAATGTTGATAAAATAGTAGGAAGTTATGTGTTTAATTAAAGACCTTACATTAAATGCATGTACATATGCTAATATCTAAAACAAATTCTATCTTATATCTAGATTGAATAAAGAACACTAATACTGAACATACATCCAATTGACAACCATTTTTTCAAAGGAGAAAATTTTCATGAGTGGTTCGAGTGTGTAGCAAGGTTCCTGAAGAGCCTTGACTTGGATTATGTTTTGGATAATCCATACCCCAAACTCCTCGGAGAAGATCCATTTGTTTATCAAATAGATAAGTACGTAAAGCACAAAAGGCATTGTGATTTCGCAAAGATTTTCATGGTCAGCACAATGCTTCCAAGGTACAAGGATCTTTGCAAATATATGGACATAGAGTCTATAATTATGCAGCTTGTAATGATAGATGAACTTGAAACATTCATGTTATCACAAGTCTAGGGGCTGACACCTTAGCAGTTGAGTTTGCCATGACTACTAATGATAAATCCGAATAGTTAAGGATATTGGGAATTATTTATGATCAAGAAACTTTAAAACAAATTGTATTGAAAAGTCTACCTTCAAAGTATGACAATTTCAAAACATATTTGTGTGGTATCAGTTATCATTGTAATTTATCCGAGATGGTGGACTTATTAGAACAATATGATATACAGTTAGGAAATAAACTTGAGAATCAACTTGTTGCTAATGATCGAAAAGATAAGAAGGTCTAGAACTTTCAGATCAAAAGAAAACTCATGAAAAGTACTAAAATGAAACACGGGTTAAAAGTTCAGATTTCTAAACATATGAAGAAGAAGCCAAGTCAGGCATCTACTTCAGGTATGTTCATGATAGAGAGTTTCTCTACAGCTCCCTATGAGTCTACTTGGGTACTTGATACTAGTTGTGGTACTCATATCTGTACTTCTGTATAGGGATTACGGAATAGTAGAAGGCTTGCAAAGAGGGAAATGGACCTAAAAGTTGGAAATGGAGCACGGGTTGCTGCAACAGCTGTAGGGAGATATAGCCTTTATTTGCCTAGTGGCCTAGTTTTAGTTTTGAACAATTACTATTATATTCCAACTGTCACTAAGAATATTATTCCTGTTGAACTTCTCGCAATGAAAGGATTTGAAATTTTACTTATGGAATATTTTTGAATAGCATATACATTCTAGATACTAAAATTGAAATTCTAAATATGAACATTGTTAAGAAATCGAAATTAGATAATGATAAATCCTTTTACTTATGGCATTGTCATCTAGGCCACAAAAATGAGACCTGCTTAATTAAGTTACACAAATGTGGAGACTTAGGCCCAATGGAATGGGCTTCCTATGGTATGTGAGAACCTTGTTTAAAAGGAAAGATGACTAAGAAACCTTTCAAAGGACAGTGTGCTGCTAGTACTTTGGAAATAATACATTCTGATGTATGTGGTCCAATGAGTGTTAAGACACATGAGGGTTTTGTCTACTTCATAACTTTTATTGACGATTACTTGCAATATGGTCATTTGTACCATATGAGGCACAATTCTGAAAGTTTTGATACTTTTAAAGAATTCAAAACTGAAGTAGAGAAACAGCTTGAGAAAAGTATCAAGACCGTTCGATCTGATGGAGGCGGTGAATACTTAAGCCAAGAGTTTCAGAATTATCTAAGGGATAATGATATTTTATCCCAATGGACACCTCCTTATACACTCCAACATAATGGAGTGTCAAAAAGGAGAAATCAAACCCTACTTGATATGGTTCGGTCCATGATGAGCCAAGTAGAACTCAACAGATCCTTTTGGGGTTATGCACTTAAAAGCATAGTTTATTTACTAAATAGAGTGCCCTCTAAATCAATTGATCAAACTCCATACGAGTTATGGTATGGTAAGAAACCTGCTCTTTCTCACCTGAGAGATTAAGGATGTCCTTCATATGTTAAAAGGACAAATTTAAATAAGCTGGGTGCTAAGTGATAAGTGTATAGTTACACTTATTATCATAATAATTTTACATTAAACACCATAGTTTAAGTCATTTTTATAATTCATATAAAAGATTTCACGTGGTATGTAGTTGATTTTGATGCAAATGCAGGTACTAGGTAAATCTTGGAAGCAAAATGATTAAAGTTGGAAATCTATGAAAAAGAGTGAAAAAGGTGAAAAAAGATGCGTGGAACTTAAGGATTTGGCTTAGGATCGAAGCTGTCGAAGATCGGTAAAGTTACAAGAAGGATTCTGAGGAAAAACACAATTCACTATCACGATAACCATTCACGATCGTGACTTATTATTCTTCAAAATTGATAGTTGCCAACCAAGTATTGACAGTCTAGACATGTACTTCGCAGTCATGATATTAACGGTTTTTTGGTCAACCCTTCTCAACTATCAACTGCTAGAAAAGAATGATCAACCGCCATCAACTACCAAATGAAAAGACACCTTTTGGAAGTCAACCAATCATGAAATGGTGCCTTTCCATTGTGGATAAGGATAAAGCTTCTCATCCAATCACGATGAAGTGATGCAATCTTTTGTCAATGGACATGATTCTTCATTTGGATAGATGCAACCCTTCATACTCTATAAATAAGGCTCCAAACTCACCAATTTTGTAGAACAAGGGGTGGATAAAGTGGTGCATGGCATGGTAGACATGTATGTATAGATAGAGAGTAAAAATATCTAGATTTCGCTACGTTCATAAGTGTTAGCGAGAAAATGTATAAGTGATTCGAACCCTATTTCGATCA